>PVJX010025975.1:0-26354 GCA_004027295.1 Dolichotis patagonum | reverse complement strand
CTGATCTTATTTGAATCTGGTTTGTTAGATTGCTACTTAGTATTGACTGATTTTATTTAAATCTGTTGTGATGGATAGCATCAAGTCTAAGAGTATAGGCAACTACACTGAAGATGACAAGATTCACTAAGATACCCACTCTGGTTTGATTATTACTTGGTTTTGATGTCTTATAATGTCTCTAATGCTTTGTTTTTATTAATGTTGTTATATACTGCTGAGACACCATGGTAACCATTGTAGATCACCTTGTATTGAGGTTTTATGTGACTTTTCTGTCTCATGCTTTTCTAGGAATTGTTTTGTTTTATCTTGCTTTGTTTTGTTTTTCCTGCTAATACAGAAATGATAGATATACATGTAGAGACTCACGCATGTGTAGAGCTTATAAACAGTTTACAAGAACCAACTATATAACACATGTTGAAATGAACAACTACTTTGAAGAAAAAGAGACATTACAATACCCAGTGGTGATTCCATAATGTCATGATGTGAAGTCCAGCAAAACTATCACTTTTTGTTCAAAGTGATCTTAGCTTGCTTTGCCTTGTTTAAGTTCAACACACATTAAGGTATAGACAGCTGTTTTGAGGACAATGAGGGACACTATGGCAGCCATTCATGGCTTCCGTAATGTCTGGTCTTGAAGACCTGTAATGCCCTCCTCGTCCTGCTCAGATCAATTCCATACTAGGTTGTTTCATGTGAATTCCCTATATGTGACAATATGGACAACTTTTTGGAAGAAAACAAGAGTCAATATGATAGAGAGTGAATATCTCCAATTGTCTAGCTTTGAAATTTATGTCTTACATTGCTTTCTTGTGATCTGCTTTGCTCTGTTTTGTTGTGTTTAAATTTTACCCTATTGATATAATTGCATGTATATTTTAGTGGGTAAGATGGATGACCATATTGCTGTTTTTGTCAGATCGTGGAGCAGAACTGTTAACAGTCTCACTGTTTGAATGTCTACTTTACGTGTTTTAACTTTGTAATTTGAACAACTATTTCCAAGAAGTCAGTATGTAATTAGTCAAGTAATAATTTCTTAGGTTTTATTGTTGTTGTACTTTTCCTTTTTTCCTTGGATTACTGTATTGTTGCTACCCTTTATTCTGTTTTATTTTGTTCTGTTTTTTCCTCTTTAAATAAAATTATTTAAAAAAAAAAAAGAAACATAGGCCTGTCTCCTAGGCCAGTGGTGGCAAACTTATGGTACACATCACATTGTGCACACACAGCCCTGTCTGTCAGCACACAAACCATGACATGAGTTTTCTTCTCTTAACTAAAATCTCAGTATTCAGGTTTTTAGAGTTAGAACTTTGTGATAAATAAGTGGATTTGGGGTCATGGCTTGGACAGTCATTTCTAAAAGTTTCACCATCACTGTGCTAGGCAGTCCGGTGGGAGTGTAGGACCCTAATTTTGATAATCATCAGTTAGCAAAAACAGGTGTTCTAATCTCATAGACAACTACTTCTTTACCATCCTTTAGTATTTTTCCAACTCAACAGTTTACTCTCTAGTTTTTGGTTTTATAGACTTCAATTCAGTCTCTCTCTACTATTATAATAGTCTTGAATTTCAGTCTCTCTCTACTATTATAATAGTCTTGAATAAAGTCTTCTTTGTCTCTTTCATGACCAGTGGTATGAGGGACATGACCAAGATCTTCAGTCTCCCAAATGAGCGTATGGCAAAGGCTTAAAATAAATGAGACAAGTGATATCATTTTAGGGCTTCAGGAGGATCAAAACTCTCTTGCAGAGTTCAAGACTCTGGGGGCTAAATAAGGAATGTCTCTGGCTGGCCCATATTTATTTCGTTTTCAAACAAGGAAGGGGTTAGAGTGGAAAATGCAGGAAACCTGAGCTGGACCTTGGGCGTGGTTCAAAGACGTCTCCAAGTAACAGCCTTTGTTAATTTAGGAGAACTATCTTAGGTGAAAGTCTCCAGGTGACTATCACTACAGGCGTGAAATGCCTGCAGCTACCATCTGTATCTTACTGATAGGGTTGGAGCCAGGTGTCCTAAGCTGTGGCCTGTTTTGCCCTTTGAGGCTTCTCTTTGTTCTCAGTTCAGCCTTGCCCCAGCCAGGCCCCAGCCCTGCATGTGTATTCAGCTTCAACAGCTCCAACACAATGGTACATTTTTTCCCTTGACAAATATTTAAAGAATTAAATTCTCTCCAGGAAGCTTATCCAGAACAGGAGAAATTGTATAGGTTTGCAGATCTTTAAGGTATTGAGTATGCTTTCCATTCACAGGACAAATTAATGAAAGACCGACAGGTAGACTTCAGCATACTTATTTGCATTTCTGTACGCACATTGCACTTGAATGGAACTCCACACCATGGTCAGCCATTTTTAACAACTCGCATCTGTGAAGTTCTCAATTATGCTAAGGGAAGTAAGAGAGGAGAAAACAGTTCTATTCTATGGTACACATTATACTTCTACCCTCTCAGTGTAGCCAGTTTTAGAGTCCTTTTTTATTATTATTATAAAAGCACCAGCAGTAGGCTGGAAAACACAGAATTCTCTTAAATGGCCCAGGAATATAAAGAATTAACAGGTAAAAACAAAATCTTTCTGGTGGTAGGTAGAAAAGACCTGAGAGGGAATATCTCATCTTGGCCCATTATTAGAATAAGGAAGGGTCACTCTCAGAAATGGGGCAGCAACTCCCCAGGATGTTTGAACAAGAACGGAAGTTGAGGAGCACTGCTTCTTGGCCACTGCTGAAGTCCTGTGCCACCTGAAGACCTTGGACTCTAGTACATTGTCAGTCTGACCAGAAGAGATTTTCTCTCAATTAATAAACACTGCTTCTCCAGTGCAACTTTGGTCCTTAGGAAAGGATCTCTGAAGCAGGTGCTCCAAACTGGGTCTTAGTCTCCTTTTGAAGTCTTACATTGAGTTGCATCTTGGAGGTGACCTGAGATAATTGTCCTGGTCATCATGTCACCGCAAGCTCAACCCTCGGTCGCAGTGTGCTCAGAAGGCTTTCACAGCTATCTTCATGTACACTGTGTTTTGTACTCAAATTGGATCCCATTGCTATATCAATGCTATAATCATAAGTTGAAAGACAGGAAATCAGAGATAAACTCTAGGCGTCTTCTGATTCCTCAGAATCCTATGTCGTTTAATTAACAGAGAAATTTTGTATTCATTTTAAAATGCCAGTCACTCCCACACAAGACTCCAGTGAGTAAATAACAGCATTTCTGTTCATGGTATATTTATTTCTAGTCTTAACAGATTTTTAAATGTTACATTCATTTATTAACTTAATTGTTTTAGCATTAGAACTCACTTAAAAAGAAACCATGGTAATTAATTGGGCAAATAAAAGTAAATGAGTATGATTCATTAAAATAAATTTTAATTGTGTGCCTGAAAATACATTACTGATTAATGAAATACTTCCATAAACAAGCAGAGCTCAGAAAACAGTGCTCCCCATAGATGAGAGTGTATGTGCTCATGTGTGCATTTAACAGTTATTTGTAGTTAGTAAGGCTTCAGTTCTATTTTTTCTTTTTCATGTTTTTTTTGACATGTTTCCCTTATGATGAAAATCGATTATAATGACTTCTTATGTTTTTTTGAGGCAGACTATCCCTATGTAATTCAGGCTTACCTTGAATTCAATATATAGTCCTAACAACTCCTAACAATTCTCCTGCCTCAGCTTCCTGTGTGCTGGGAGTACAGGCATCACTATGTTTGGCTCTTAATGGAAATTTAAACACCTACAGACAGAAATGCATTGAAAGAGAACGACCTGTGGAAAAATGCAACGATACTGTCAATATATGTAAGGTTCACATTCCAACTCAGCCACTTTCGCACTGCGGGACACTAGGCCTGCCAGAGATTTGGGTTACTACTAGGGACAGATTCAGTTTATGCTAATTGTGTATGTGCACATTTGCCCAGTGCTTCTGTTTTGTTTTGTTTTATCTAGAGAGGCCTAAGAAATAGTTTGTATTTTGCCTGAAATCTATAGCCAGGTTGCCACTCCAGGTACCAACCCAATATCTATTGACGAAGAGCATAGGCAACATGAGGCATTTATGACTATTTCTTCACCAATAGTTCGGGTGACTCAACTCAAAAGAATGAAAATTGTAATTTAGACCAATGGCAGAAGGGTATAGGAGGAAGTCAGTGGAAAAAATTTTTTTCCTTTCTCCCAAGGCCCTTAGACTATTCTTACACCTTTGTGAAAGTGTCTTGTGAGGTTGCAAAAATATATGCACTTGCTGGTGAATGTGTAACCAACTTAATGAAGTCACTTTTTCAAATTTCTCAGTTTTATCCAATTCCTATGGCTTACTGTTGAGTTTTACTCTTCCTTAGCTACTGGAGGAAACACAGTTAATCAGTAAAGGTATATATTTACTTAATTGGAAAGAAAAGTAGGGGAGACAAAAGAGAAAAGGGAAATGGAAGAACTGGGAAGATTAAAAGAGGACTGACTTAAAGGGTTCAAAAAATATGCACAGAAGAGATGTTTTTTCTTATTTCTCAGCAGGACATCTCTTAAGCACTACTTTTTTCTTTATTTACTTTTATCTGCTTTCCTATGCATGTTCCCATTCTAATGCCACTGGCTGCTCTTTTGCACAAGGAAACTTAGGTTGTGGGGAAAATTACAGCCCAGCTGGACCCATGGGTCATGGGGAGGGGGAGTGTGACACTAAGAAGTAGACGAGGAGGGCGGATACAGCCCGCAAACCATCAGCTGTCCAAAGTGAGCTTCAAGAGCTAAAGGCAATTCTTTCTCCTTTTAAACTTTTCTCCACAGATAATCTTGTCAGGAAGACCAAGCAGTCAAGAAAGATCAGGAGAGCAGAAAGAAGGGGCTCTTCCTTGGTGATGGCCATAGGAACCATCACATGGCTGGAATTGCAGGCATGTGGCACTGGTCACTTCTGATGACTACACTGTCTCTAGGTGTTTGGGGGTGGGGTGGGGCTTTTCTACCTCATGAAGGAAAAAATGCCAAGAAACAAACACAGTGTGCATGTCAAAGAATATTGCTATTCAAAATACATCAACGTGCCATATGTCTGTTGTATGCAGTTTCCAGTCAGTCTGAATCTAAGTAGGTTCTCCTGACTCAGCAAGGAACATGAGTGAGAGTCACCTGTCACTTCCAGCCCATGGAAAATTAAAAGTGAGCTTGTTCCAGTCTTGCTATAGAGATGGTTATTTTCCAGGACGCACAAGAGGTTTTTGTTTTGTTTTGTTTCTGCTTTATCATGCTTTCACTGAAGCCATCTCTTTGGCAAGAATTCACTGCACTAAAAATGATGGATTCAGTCTGGGTGTGGTGGCACATGCCTATAATCCCAGCACTCCCAAAGTGGAGGCAGGACAGTTGCCCCCAAATTCGAGGTCAGCCTATTCTACATGGTGAGTTTAAGGCTACTCTGAACCACATGGTGAGACGCTGTCTCAAAAAACTGAAGAGAGAGTTATCAAATTTACAAGATGCTTGTAATATGAGACTTTTCCCCCTTGAATCCATAGGAGCATCTTGGAATTTGTTGAAGACATTTGTCTGATTCCGGTATCTTTCCTTGCAAGAGTCTCAAAGAAGCCATTCTGTAGGTAAAGCACTAACTGCAGGGAAATGGAAACACAGCAGCCTGTGTCTGAGAGAAAACAGCAAGACTACAGCATTTTCCCAGTGTTGAAAAATTGTGCATGTTCTAATTTCACTCAACAGGTGCTGCTGGCCAGAATCCCTGAAAGCCAATTACAGGAAAGCTGAAGATCAGAGCTGTTGAGAATTAGAGATAAGAGCACCAACAAACAGCCACTCCAGCCGTTCCGGTGACTTAAGGGGAGACTTGTGCCTGTTAGTTGCTTTGACAATAAAATCAAAGTTTGTCCTTTTAATTAGAGTTAAAAATCTTTCACTAATGCAAAGCAGGTGGTTCCTGATTTGTGAAAACAAAATATTAATTGGTCAAAGTAATTTCCTTTTTGATTTGTGGTTAGACTATGTATCTGCAAAGTGGCTGAGAAAAACACTTTGCTTCATTTTTTCATAACTGCTGTCCTAATGATGGAATTAGCTGGACTAAAATTCAGAATATTGGCTTCCATTATTGAGCACTGGTGTGATACATTATACTCCAGGGACAGTAAGTGGCTTTTAAAAGAGATTTTAAAATACTTTAATAAAATAGTTATAAAAGCCGTAACTATATAGATGCAGCAAATAATTCTTTTATCACGGCTCCACACGTAATATTTTTTTAATGTTTGGAGCCTGGAAATGATTTCTTCTTGGCCTGTTTTTCTGCTTCTTTTTCCTTTCTTTTGGTCTTTGGGTTTCTGTCGAGGTTCTGACTTATTTAGGTAATTTCTTTGCTGAGGAATCAGGGCTTGAAGGTGGATACGACATTCAGCCATCAGCAGTGGCTTCTCAACCCTGGGTTCCTCAGGGAGGAAGTGTAAGTTCCCCCAAGCAGCAGCAGGGCATGATTTACTAAATCTCCTTCTAAACTGCAGGGAGAAGTACAAAATGACAGGGAAGGGGGCTGATACTGTAACCACATTTTTTCTTCTCAAAGCTAAAAACTTTTGTTCTGGGGAGCAATGTGGGGGGTGAATGCAGAGGAAGTCTTACTCAGCAGAATTGATTTTTTCAACTCGAAATATGCAGCTAGATGAAATTTCCTCAGCAGTGGTAGGTCTACTCAAATAATTTCATATTGAGTGGATTGTGGTAGTTTGCATGTTCAAAGAATTCATTGTGTCAATTATGTGTGTACAGTCCTTGCAGTATTTCCTTATTATTGGCCGAATGCCTGCCGGACGTATAGTTTTGACATTCTCTAGTGTTACAGCTTTTAGTGCAGTGCCTCTTGGAAACTCCTAGCATTACTGTCAGCTTCTCAGCAGCCAAGGTCTGCAGTCTCATTTGCGTGCATCTAGAGCTCTTGCACCAGCTTCTTCTCCCTCACTGGGCTCGCTGTAGGTCACCACGTATCCCTGTCAGTGACTTCCAGCCCCTTCCATGTGCTACCAAACATTACTAGTCACCACTGGTCCCTGGGACTCTTCAAGACTAGTAACCCCAACTGTTAACAGCTTTTATGAGTGCATTGCATTGAGGCTACAACACTAAAGATAAGAATTATGCGTTATCAGTAGGACCACCTGAATGAGGGTGTATGCGGACCTATGCTGTAGCAGAGGGGTGTGGTGTACAGGAGGGACCCCCCACCAAGACCTTGTATGTGTGCCCTTTCTTGTATGTTGTGGACTTGATTGAAGGTTATAGAGTACTGATCAGGAGGTATGGTCATCTGGATTTTCCACTGTGGACACATTTAGAGTGGCTGCAAGATAGTTATCTGGGACTGGTCCGTGTTGCAAGGCTGCTATGGCCACAGCAAATATCTCCTGGAGGGAGATGCTGCAGGCTATCTAGCACAGCCTCAGCTATCACAGTGGCAGCTGCACTGAACTGTGTGAGAGGCAACCATTTGACTAACATCTCCCATAATTTCTGGGAAAATTATGGAGCTAAACTCATGTCTGCTACAGGTTACTAATGTTCCCCAATAGGGCTGGATATTTTGATCTTGGTAAGTCAGGGTCTGGGGATTTCAGGAATATTGATAATATGCCTTATTCCTCCTGATTTTCACTGTCAGGCACAGTTTTGTGGCTACTGCTTAGATAGGAAGTAGTAATGCTTGCCTTGCTGTAGCCGTAAACCAAGAAGGGGCAACCAGGCCACCCATTCAGCTGTGATCGGCCTGAATGGTTCCTTCTGGTCAGACTCAAGTTGCTGACTGGCGTGACAGTTGACAGTCTGTTCACACTGCTTTCTGGCTGTCAGAGGGAAAGGGAGGCGTGGGACTTCCTTTCTGTTCTAGCTCACCATTTTGCAATTCAAGAATGTTCTAGTTAGTGGTGGCAAACTTATGGCATGCATGACACAGCTGGTACACAGAGCCCTCTGTCACCATGCACGCCAAGTTGGTCCAGCCACGGTATGACAAGTTATTAGCATGCATACAACAGCAAAGGTCACATTAATTGTTAAAAAACATATCAAATGCAAACTTTCACCTTTCAATAAAAAGCTATTTGTATCATTGAAGGGTCTGTTATTGCGTTTTTTCTTTTAAGACAAAAGGTGTTGATTTGTGAGCTTTTTAAAACTAAAATATCAGTATGCTTTGCTGTAGCCATAAACCAGGCTTGTTGGCAGGCTGCAATAAATAAGTGTGTATTGGGTTTCAGTTGACACTCAGCCTCTAAAAGCTTTTCCATTACTGATCTAGAAATTGAGCACTTTTTTAAGATGGTGAGACTGCATTGGTCCACTTTTTCTAAAAAGCATTTGACAGTTCTTATACCAGCCTCATAAAATATATACACCTTTAGGCTTAATTCTCTTTTAGGAATTCAATCTGAGAAAATACAGAGTAATAATGATTACAATATGTGTAGCTACATTTATACTGTGATTTTCCAGTACTGAGCAATATCATAAGCACCATAAGTAGATGAATTAATTCACTAATCACAGCAGACCTCCCAGGCTTTTTTTTTCCTACATAAAGAAAATAAAATTGAGGCACAGAGAAATTAAATAACCTTCACGACAAACAAATCCACACAGGTATCAAGTGGCAGAACTGACACGTAAGTCCTGGTGTATATAATTTTAAAGCCTGCACTTTTTTCTGTTACCTCACAGTAATTCTTCAAAATCCATGATTATGATAATCAGATTCAATATGGTGCAATGTAGGATGCAGTAAACAGAATTAACTACAAAAAACCACTAAAAAATTCTGAGCTAATTAGTATCCAAGGAAGTGATTATAATACATTTTAGAGAAAAATAAACATCTTGCAAAACATCTTATTTTGTTTGAGCGAGACATGTGTACACATATTCTGCTTTAAAGTTGAATTCTGCACAATTATCTTGGAAATAATGCATGCAAATGCTTACCCTCTTAATGTTTGACTATTTTCTACATTGTTTTAGTGTTCAATTCTAATGTTAATGTTTTAAAGAGAACTGTGACATTTCTGAAAAAATAAAATAAATGCAATGCCATTAAACTGAAACCAGTCAAAAACTGTTGGCTTGGTCACTTGTTTGCTATTGGGGAAGGACTCTAATGCACCTAAAGTTCAAGATTTTCAAAAAAGTAAAAGCATGAAGTCTTTCATTGCATTTCTAACAAGAAACAGTATCATATGAGCCATAAGTTTGATTGAAACAAAATGTACATTCTGTATGCTTGCTCTTCAAAGAGGTTAGTTCTTTTACATTGCGTTTTTCACAGTTCATTCTTTTCTCTCATTTCTGCAAAGTTCATTTTACTTCCATTTATATCTTTCTCTTCAAATCAATACAATGTAAGCACACGAACCCATGTCTTCATACAAGATCAGGCGTGCGTTCCCTGCCAAAGAAAGTAAGTGCCTCACTCTGCCCCACTGCAGTGTATCTTGTTAACAGTTAAAGAAGCAGACTTTAGTGCTGTTATCTCTGCTGTAGCCGTGGGCCCACACTGTTCACTAGGCGAGCACTAGTGTCACTGCTGAAGGATGGGTAGCGTCACAAACACCTTCTCATCACCAGCTCCGGAGAATCAACAGAGATTTAGACTGATGTTTAAAAGTGTTTGTAAAGAACAAGGATGAACAGGTATTTAATTTCCCATTGATCTAAAGAGTTTCATTGAAAGACAAGGTTACCATTTAAATATCCAGAGCCACTTCATTCTCAGGTTGATATAATGTAAACATCGTGTATTTGTAACTACGTAACATGCATTAATCGGCCACTGAAGGAGAAACACTGCCTGCTCGTTCATTCAGCTGTCTCCAGAGTGTTAGCCTCACATCTTCTTTCATTCCTTTGTTTAACATTCTTATCTTTTTTTCTAACTAGTTCTTCTCCCTCTATCATTTTATAGTTTTGATGATAATTATAGCTATAAACTCACCTCTTCAGTTTCCTGGATTTTTGAAATAGAGGTTACTGATTTCTATAGAGAATCCTTACCAAAATAAATTAAAATACAATATTTTGGTTACTAAGTAACCTCTAAATATAGCACATAATAGCACATAATTTTATTCTTCAGGGAGTTTTGGACAAATACATTAAAGCATCATGCCCATCCAGTGTCTCAGCCTGAATGTATTTTAACCGCAAAAAAGCTGTGCATAGAGTTGTGTCAGAGAAGTTTTTAGAGGAAATATTAAATCATTTGCATCCTTGACCTCCTGTGTTTCTCAGTGATGCATTTGACTGGTACTGAACATCTGGAGAGAGGTAAACGTAGGTGGTAATGCAACTGGAACGTGTAAGTTCCTTTAGAAATCTTTCTACTTCCGGCGTGACCTTACACTGAGCTCCTCATTATCTAGAAAAGTATTTATAAAGATGTTTCACCAGGAGATGGGAGATGATGGGCAGGAAGCAGCCCACGCTCGCAAGTCACTCAGGAATGTTCGTTCAGAACAGATGCATGGCTCTGTGAGGAGATGGGTCCACAGGAAGTTAGAGGCCGGTATCTTTACACCCTGAAGAGTGGTATTAGGCAGCTAAGTAAGTTCCCTGCAGCAGTGTACTCTGGCCCTGAATGAGGAGTGGTTCCATGTGGTGAGGGATCTTTCTCTCCTGTGCAGGCATAAAAGGAAAAATTCAGCCTTCTCTTATGATTTCTGGCTCTGCTACTGGATACAGACATAACCTGAGCAGACAGGACAATAGACTATAGCCAAGTACACAGATACGTGAGTGATGACTCCCGTATTTTCTCTCCAGATTCAAGCACACTCAGAGGGAGCTGTCTCAGAAGTCCCCCTACCCCTGGTCTCTGGGAAAAAAGTAGAAAACAACCTTGGCCTAAAGTTGGGTGGGACTTATCTCGATGAACTCCTCCACCTAGGTAAAAAAAAAAGCCCCCCATTTTCCACGTTTTCAAGGTGTAATGATCACTGAGGCATGGGAAAGAAGTGACTACCAGCTCTGATAATTAGTGTGGGCATTGTAGAAAGCGACATGGTAAAACCAAAATCACGAAATTAGGGGAGCGACCCCTACACTCACCATACTCAGGGGAGACCAACTGGGGGGCTGGGAGAATGCTATCAGTGGGCTGACTGGACGCCACACAGCAGCAGTGGTCTGAGTGGCAGCAAGCAAAGGGCTTAGTGACATAGACTTTTGTGGTGGGAGCAGGTCTGAGTCTGGGAGAGTCCCTGCAGGGGCCAGTGAAAGGCTGGACGCCATGGCCCTTTTACAGTGACGGTTCCTGCACACCGATCTCCCCTCTCTCTGCTTAGAGGACCTCACAGTGAAGACAGCAGCACGGAGACCCTGGCCAGCCACACCTCCTAATGCCAGTCTGTAGACTGAGAACTTTGATCCCTTTTCCTTATTTGCCCAGAGACTGTGTGTGATGGATTCAGTGAACAGTCTGGAGTCCATGGATCCCTTTCCCAATGTATGAAAGAGAACAGATTGGTAGGTGGGATTCAGCTGAGCCCCTGGCCACCCGGGGAGATCACTCACACCCACAGGGAGCTCGAAGTCAGCCTTCTGCTCAAGGCAGCCTCTCCTGTGTGGACAGAGGTGGGGAAGAACTGGACTACTTTAGCCTCCTGAATGAATGCCACCACAAAAAAGAATATCAAATCTTTTTTCTTTCATATTAAAACCTTTTGATAGTGTTTCTTCTTATTAGTGCCAGGGAGTGCAGGTATATGTGTTTGGAAGTGCTTACAAATGATGGTTATTTTATATCTAGGACATCTTATTTTGTCACATTATATTCCCCCACACTAGGAATTGTTTCATAGATTTGCTAGTTTAGTGTTTCTGGTAGTTTACTGGTTTCCACCATCCTAGATTTTGTGTGAGGGGTGTATATATATGTGTATATATATATAATATATATATAATATATATAATATATATATAATATATATATAGGTGTGTGTGTGTGTGTGTGTATGTATAAACTGTATATGAGAGTGAATTAGTGCTTTTGATTTGGTAATGTCTTACTTTGTCTTGTCAGGCTCTCCTTCATCAAGTATTTCTTCTTGGTTCTTCTAGTGTTTTTCCTAGTTTATTAGTTAGATCCAGTTTCGCTATATCTTCTCTCACTTTCCACTGATATTTCCTTTTCTTCCTCTTTACTTTGCCTCACAGAGCCTATCAAACTTCCCTACGCCAGGTGCCCTCTCTTTCCTGGTATAAGAATATCATTGAAACCCATTTTTCTTTCATTCTTTTTTATTGCTTTACTTTTTTCTTAATGTCTTTCTTTTTTTCCTATTTTCTATACTCTCCTACAATACTATTATTCTGTTTTTTTCCTGAGTTGATGAAGAAGTAGAAGCTATTTTAAAACAAGTGTTAAGTTACATGTTGGCATATGATTGGCTGTTTGAAAATTGACCTTACCAAGAACTGTTCTTCCTTTGGAATTCAGTGTTAGGGACTGAGCCTAGTGCTCTAAGTAGGTTGAGTGGGTGTTCTCTTGTTGAAGACCAAAGGTACTTCACAGGAGAAAGACACTAAAGAGAGCCCCACAGCAGTGGCAGAACTTTCTGTCCCAACTGATTGGCAGGCTTCTACCCAAAAACACAGGAGAGAAAACAAGGCAGGCAGGATGCTGCAAAAAGTGGACTTCACAAAAACTGATCCCATGGACACCGCAGTCTATAAAATTCCCAATGATGAATTTTTTAAAAAAAATTAATAGTTAAAATGAGTAAAAAGATATAAAAGAGAAAAATAATCAGCCAAGTGAATTAATACAGACAACACAGGATATGCAAGTGAAAATTAAAAGCTTTTAGAAATAAATACCAATTCACCCATAAAAGTGAACCTATCAGAAGAATAGGAGATTTCTCAATACAAAGCCAGGAGTGTCTGAAGGGAATTTTTTTTAACTCTTAGAGAAAATAAATTGCCAAATCAGACTAGTATATTGTAGGAAGCTATCCTTCAAAAGTGAAGGCTAAACAAAGACCTTCCAATTTCTTTGGGATAAACCACAGAAATTGATGACCACTAAGCCAGTACTGCAGAAAATACTTTAGGGAATCCTGGACACAAACTATGAAGACAACAAGGCCAAAGGAAAGAAAAATATCACACCAAGAAAACAAACACAGGAAAGACAATATAATGATGAAGATTAGAATATATCTTACAATAATGGCACGCAATGCAAATAGTTTTAGCTCTACAATTAAAGACACATATCTGATGACTGAATCAAAAAACAAAGCCCGTCTATATACTGCCTTCAGGAGACACACCTCAGTCACAAAATAAATAGACAAGCTGAGCACAAAAGGTTGGAAAATGATACTTATACAGTTGGAACCCCAAAGCAAGCAAGAGTAGTTATTCTAATATCTAACAATATTGATTAAGAAAAATTGGTTAGACGGGAAAACAATCACTGCATATTGGTAAAAGGAGCAACTTCCAAAGGAAAAAATAACAACTACAAATATATATGCCCTGATGTCGATGCACCCAATTTTATAAACACGCCTTGACATAACAGAGCAGATAGACACCAGCACAATCATAGAAAAAGACAGCTAGAAGTTGGGCAATGATTCCAAAACAAAATTAGATCAGGCGAATTAGTTCTAGTGTTCTATAGGACACTAGACACTGTAGGACAACTATAATTATGAAAATTCATAATATAATTACCAGAAGAGTCTGAAGTCTTTTTTTAGGACACAGAGTCTCACTATGTAGTTTAGGCTGGTCTTGAACTCACGATATAACGCAAACTGGAAATCCTCCTCTCTCAGCCTCCTCAGTGCTGGGATTACAGACCGGTGCCACCATGCCAGGGGAGCCTGAAGTCTTCCTTACATTTGGAATTATTTAGTGCTTGCTTCAGTAGCACATGCATCATTTGGAATTATTTACTAAATGTTAAATTATACAATACTTAGGTATGATTCAGAAAGCCTACTAGAGATGTACCACAGAAATTTACATATAGTACATATTTTTACAAAACATTCACAAGAATAGCCAAGGCATTGTGTTTTACAACAGACCCAAACTAGAATCTATTCTCATGCATGTGACAGTGAAACGAGTAAGTAAACTGTGGGGCATTCTCAAAAAAATTGTCCTATTCACTATGCTCAAGGCTGTGTGGATGGGTGGAAGTAATTAATAAATCTCTACTTGTGGTATGAATACTATTTTGCACACATGCCACACAGGTAAACCAATTTAAAAATACTTGCCATTATACAGTTGAGATTGCAAAGCAGCTCCAGAAGTGGGTGAATATGCATCTACTATATAAAGGTCAAAATATGTGGTAAATGTTTACATTTTAAAAAATTATTGTACTAAATTTCACATTGCCATTAATCCCTCTCAGAATACTCTCCCCTCACTGTAAGTACACTTATCTCACTCTTGCCACTTGCTGAAACATGCTAGCAGCTGTCTTTCACAGCTTTATTAGGTGAGGAAAATACAGTGAACACTGGGCAGGTGCCATCCAGTAGAAAGGCAGGGCATAGAAAACTACAGTGCGTCTTCGTCTTTCTTCCTCACAGGATCTGGTTCTTCTCCAAAGTCAAAATGACCATAAAAGGTCAACATTCCTAATTCATTCTGGACATGGAAGCATCCAGGACAGTACAACTAAAGCCACTCATAAAAGAGGACTCTTCCAAACTGCTTTCCAAGTGGCAAGAAAAGTTGGTAGGTGTGTTGGAACTAAAAGGGACTACAGTACTTTGAGGGGGGACCAGTTGCAATGTATTTGCAATACACTGTATTTTGTACTACATTGTCTTTTATAATGCAAGATATTTGTAATACATTGTATTTTGTAATACAAGGTATTCATAATATATTTTTTAAAGTTTGAATTTGCTGTATGTTTGCACCTCATATTTGTGTGCTAATATTTTTAAGCATGCTAAACTTTTTTCTTTAGTTTTTATTTTTATTAGTACATGACTGCAGTAATGATTCCATTCCTTGTGGAGAGTTAGTAAAAGTACAGAGTATGTCTCAATTCTTGCTTGTTCCCATGTCCTCCTCATCTTCCTCCTCAGTTCCCTACCCGTTCCTTGATCTTTTGATTACCCTTCCCATTTGAGACAATGTAGCAGCCTACTTTTTATTATCTATCTTTTATTTTATCTTTATTTATACTTTGGGTTTTTCATATAAGAGAAACCATCTAATATTTAAGCTTGTGTGTCTGATTTATCTCACTTAACACTATGGTCTTTGGGTGCATTCATTTTTCTACAGATGACTCACATTTGTACTTGTTTGTGCCACAGTTGTACTCCATTGTACATACACACCACATTTTCACAGTTCACCTGTCTGTTGATGGATATGTAGGCCACTTCCAAGATTTAAGTACTATGAGTTGTGCTGTTATAAGCATGGATATGCCTGTGTCACGGCAGGGGACACTGAAGGGGAATATATGGCTCAAATGGAATTTCTAGTTTCAGTTTCCTGAGCAATCTTCATAGTGATTTCTGTCATGACTCTACTAGTTTATTTTTCCACCAACACTGTAGAATGGATCCTTTTCCACACAGCTCCCCAGGAGTTGTTATTTGATTTTCCGGAAAGAATCACTCTAGAGTATGGTAGAATTCCCATCATGTTTTAATTTGCATTCTTCTAGTGGCCAGAGATGTTGAACATTTTTTCATGTACTTACTGGGTGTTTGCATTTCTTCTGCAAAGTGTCGATTCATTTCACTTGTGCATTTTTAATTTGGTCTTTTATTTGGGTGTCTAATTTTTTGAGCTCTTTTTATAACTACTTATTAGTCCTCTGTCTGTGGGATAGTTGGTAAAACCTTTTTCCCATTCTGTCAGTTGTCTCTTCACTTTGTGGATTTTTTTTTCTGTGCAGAAGCTTTTTAATTTGACATGATCCCATATGTTGATTTTTGGTACTATTTCTTGTGTAACTAGTGTTCTTTTCAGAAAGTTCCAGAAAATTCTTGCCTATGTCTTTATGTTCAAGAGTTTGTTTATAAGATTTAGATCTTTAACCCACTTTTATTTTAGTTAAACACATGGTGAGATAAGGTCTCATCTCATTCCATATGAATTTTAGGATTGTGTTCTTTAGCTCCATGAAGAATGCTGTTGGTATTTTGATTGGGACTGTGTGAAATCCACGTATTAGTTTTGAAAGTATGAGCATTTTGAGTAAATTGATTCTGCTTATGGAAGATCAGGGAATATCTTTCCACTTTCTTGTATCTTCTCTGATATCCTTTTTTAGAATACTGCAGTTTTCACTGTAGAGACTGTTTACTTTCTTGTTATGTTAATTCTTAAGTACTTAATTTCCTTGATGCTATTGTGAACTATTGTCCTAACTATTGTCCTGATTTCTTTCTCAGTGAGTTTGATTTTTGTGTTGATTTTGCATCATGCTACATTGTTGAATTTGGTTATTCATCAGGGAATCTTTTGGTAGAATTGTTTTGGGTTTCTATGTAGAAGATCATGTCGCCTGCTAATAATGATAATTTGGCTTCTTTTCCTACACACATACACTTTATTCTTTCCTCTTTCCTGATTGCTAAATGTTTCCAGTACTGTACTGAGTGAGGGTGGTGGTGGACCTCCTTATCTTACTCCTGATTTTAGCGGAAAAGCTTTAGTTTTCCCCATTTAATATGATGTTTGTGGTTTGTCATAAATGGCTTTTATCAGATTGAGATAACTTCTTTATATGTCATTTTCTTTTATATAATTTTGTATCATTTTTACATCATTTATATATCAATTTTTCTCTTATTTCTAAATCTGAGCAGCTTTCTGAATAACGGATGGCTTAAAAATTAGAAATTATTTTTAAAATGATCAAAACTGAGCATTCAAGAAAGAAAGACATTCCTTCTCATTTTTCTCACTTCTGGCTTACAAAAAATAAAACATATGAATGAGATTTTTCTGTCTAAGGAGCTTGAAGTGTGATATTGAAGTGTAATTTCTGTATTATTCTTTCTGTACCTGAATTTTTTACTTAACATTCTCTAGGATGATCCACATTATTGTAAATAGCTTTTATGAGCTAAAGAAAAACAGTACAGGGTCTTGCTCATATGTCAAACCTAGAGAAGTTAATCTCATAAAAGTTGAGACTAAAATAATGGTTACGAGAGTCCGAAGAGAGTAACGTAAAACAGGAGGGCAGTGGTCAATGGTAGAATGTTCCATTTGATAGAAAGAACAAGGCCTGGCACTCTGTGGCATGGTAGAGTGAATACAGTGATCAATGATGCATCATGCAGTCTCCAAAAAGATGAAAGGGCTTTGAATGTACTTCCCACAAAGAAATGATAAACACTTAGGGTGATAGGCTAATTACTCTGAGTTGATCATTAATCAAAGTATCATGTCACACTGCGCCTCATAAATATGTGCAAACATTATGGGTCAATTTTAAAAATTAAATAGTTAAAAAAAGAATATCCATGTGGAGATTACAAGAATGTAGAAGAAGCAAGAAAAGAAGTATAACAGAGTCAGTAGATCCTGACACACCAGATGTAGCAGATTTGTAGTTTTCTTTCCTTTACTCAAATACCCTCTATGTTCAAATTAGCTCCTTTTCAACATTCTTCTTTACTTTCTTTAAAGGTAGGGCTGAATTATTTTGGCTTTCTCTTCACCACAATAACAAGAAACTGTGATCCAAATTTTCACTATTTCCAAGGCTTCACTAGTTACCTTAAATAAAGCATTAAGTTGAAAGCTGAGTGACGTTAATTACATTTGTTCAAGTGTATTTGTTTTGGCTTGCAGAAGGGAAGGAGACCAAGAGGAGGACGGAAGGGAAGGGGGAAAAAAGGGGGAGGGAGATAGGGAGAAATTATGAAGTGTTATCTATGTGTACTGACTTCCCATAATAAGTGTAACATCCTGTACTGCAAATGGGTACTAATAAAAAATCTCTAAGGCATAAACTTTCTGTGGGAATAGCTCAAATTTCAAAACATAAAAAGTAGAAAATATGAAAGCATCATGGAAGGTCTTCTACATCTATCCAAAGATCCTGAACCAAATTAACTTCAAATTAAAAACTAAAAATTCCCTTGCAATTACCCATTAATCCACCCATCAAAACTGACTTCATAAGATCCCATCTCCTCTTAAAGTTCCCACATGGTCCTGCCTCCTAATACTTCATCATGGGAATTAAATTTCCATGAGCGTTTGGGCAGGGCCACTTAAATCTGTGACAGATTTAAGCAATATGCACATACATGCACATGCAACTGTATACACATATGTGAAAACAGACGGCATCATGAAGTAAATAATATATAACTTACAAGTGATCTGTATGCACCAAAATATATTATATAAAACTATACTCAATATTTAATGGATTGTTAGAGACAAGGAAAAGAAAGAGAACAGAAAAAATATAAAAGCAAAGATGCATTATCTTTGGTAAGAAGCTTGAAAAGAAAAATCAACAAACAGCAAGAAGAGTGAATTGTGGAAATGAATCATCCCATCTGCTTTATTTGGTGTGCATCACGGTTCTGAGAGAGGTGGCGAGTACCGGAGAAGTGATGAGTGGAATGTTTAAGCTACTGCACACTGTGGTCCCCAGATCAACCTCCGTGAAGGATGATGTAGTGAAAACACTGGGGAGGTAGCTGGACGTGTCAAGTGGCCAGTACCTCGCGATTCACTCAGTGCCATTCAGAGCATACATCTTGACTGCAGTCTGCTCGTGTCATTTAACTCTCCTTTGTGTGACAGCACAAGTGATTTGTTGTCACGTTGTTCTGAGCATAAGTGATTCAGTGTTTGCTTCGATGAGTGTTCTCTTAGTTTGTCTTCATCCCAGACACTTCTTAGAAACATTTAGAACAGATGAGTAAAAAATGACAGCTAAATAAAGTATCTCCCTCAGGTGGAGATGTTCTGCTTGGACGTGTGGATGAATTAAGGGAAATAAATTGTACTTGACTAGCATAACTACACATTATGTTGTACTATATCTAACTGTATTATACAATGCATATTCTATATAACTGTATTATATCTTTTTTCTGCTATAAATAAAAAGGTTTTTGGACTTGATATCCTGTAAGACTAATTTTCCTAATTTAAGTATAAATAAGGAAAAGAAGAGTTATTTGTTCATAATAACTCATAATAACTCAAATAAATAATAAAGCACTAAAGGTAGGAGAAATTATCAATAATTTCAATAATAGATGATATGAGGATATTCATGGGTATGATAGATCATCCAATATCATCAAACACTGCATACTAAAAATAATATAAACAACTATTTCTTTGAATATTAACATGTTTGTCAGTATTTATATACTTATGTCATCAAATATTTAAGAAATTGACATCAATATGTTGGTAGATTTATAGAGTTATGAAACATTATGGGTTTCTTTTTCTTTAATGAGTAAATCAGGTCCAAGTGCTTTAGAGCTTTAGGGTTTGCTCCTTCACCTAATTATCTAGTTTTCCTCTTAATTTCCATTTCCCTCTTGTAGACTGAGTTTCTTACAATTCTGTGCCTTTTTACATAAATGGTGGAGGTAGGGAATAGAAAAGACATTGCTAATCATTCCTTCTACGTCAAGTAATGTCACAATCAAGTTTGTATCTCTTTTCACTGATAGGTGATCTTATGATGCGTCCACTTGACAAATATTACTTTGGCACAAAGGATCATGTTCAAGAGCTTGTCACAGTCCCAGGAAAGGGCGTGGGGTGTTTGGGACCAGCACCTACACACTGAGGTTGCTAAAGATCAAGGACTATACTGGAAATTGGAAACTCTGACTCTGTTCCATCTAATTTGTGAGTGGTCCACAGTGAGCACTTTGTAAGTGCTATTTATGCATTTATTTAAAACAAGGCAACCTCATCAGTCTTTCAGTTAAATGCTCACATGGAATAAAGAGTTGGAGAACAAGGGCCAGTGCAGAGTGACTAGCTAGGAAAAGGCAGCAGTACGTATGAAATCTACACATGTGCCTATTTGTGCTCGAATTAAGTTGCATCTTAGTACTTAAATTCCCAGAGTTTTATTTACTTGTCTGTCTCTTCCCACATTTTATGCTCAGTCATAGTTCAGTATTTGTCATTGGTGATCAAAGACCTTGCACTGAATTCCTGCATGGGATTTGCTCTAAGAAAATATCCATCTTTGTGCATAAAATGGCCTACTATTTTTGACTGAAAATAAAAGCTAGATTACCCATATGCTTCTGTCATTTGTAGTAACTCTCTGAAAGTTTGGTCTTAAATTCACCACCAAATACTTTAAATCTTCTCTATTTATGTGCATTTTGGTTCATTTACTTGAGCTCTGGGCTACTTTGGCCTTAAATCTTTTTTTATACTATATTTTACTTCCTAAGCCATCTCTGGTCCTTTCAAATGAGACATTCTATAAACCCCCATGGAAAAATACTTGGAAGTGGTAGGAAATTTCCTTACTTAAAATAATTTTTTCCCATATGCCATAAAAATGTGCACCTTTCTGAGGAGAGAAAAATTGAGAGATACTTCCAATATATTGTATTATGAAGATACAAGTGTCATTCCTGCAAAAATAACTGGTAATGGGAAATTATAAATTTCTTCTGATGGTTGACACTAAAGTGGGCTTAGGAATTAATAATAACATTTAATCAAACTACTTTCAGAGAATTGGGACTTCTTTCTCCACAGTGCCTTGTCAGAAGACTTTAAGGTGAAGTATTCCATATGTATTTTTTTCACTACACCATTGCAAAAGTTCAGTAAAGAAAGCCAGATAAATTTTAATTGCATGTATTGCCTTAATCTTTTTAATGACCTTCACTATTGCATAACTTTCCTCTCACTGTGCTGTTTTTTAGTTAGGTAATCTCTTCCCACCATCTTCCACTCATCAACACTTGTATAGGCTCCAATTGAAGAGACGACTGGCCCATCCATCAAACAGATGTGGGTTCATTTCCCACTCTGACAGGTGAGATGGACGCTTTCAGGATAGATATGAGGACTCCGGGTCTTGGTATAATGTTTAATACTGGTTTCAGTGTGAGGCTCTTATGGGATTGCACAAAGTTTGTCAAGGGAGACAAAACATGCCAGAAATTTGGTTTTCAGATCAGGCCAGGTCTTAGTTCACCTTCTTATTCTCCTTTCATTGGAAGTTTCTGCAAGTTTTCTTCCCTCTCTCTCTTCCCTGTATCATATTTTAGGTAAGGGGCGATGAATAGCATAAATTTTATAAGTCAGCACTGTTGGGGGATGATCAGGCCCCAATCACCTGGATGAGTGTAGAGCAAAGCATGAAAGACAGAGAGACAGATCTTTAGAATGCCTGGGGGTCCAGAGGTCAGAGGTCTTATCAGGTCAGCCCAGGAATCTCTCAACTTTTCCATCTTTATTGAGAGCACATGACTTTTCCAGGGAGTGTGTAGAGACACTTGGGAATGGAGGAGTGGAGGGCACCGACACAAGCAAGGTCTAGTCAGGAACGAAGCATCCTGCAGTTGAGTAGTGGGAAACTAAAATTTACTTCTGTAGAATTTCATGCGAGGGTCAGAGAGTCCTCAGCTGAAATGCTGTCTCGCTTTCTGAGACATCACAGTATCAGGGTTCAGAGACCTCTGCTGAGACCAGGGGCACATAAACTGAAAAATAATTACAGGTTAATTTAAAGTGGGCCTGCAACTGGATAAAATTCTACCTACTGTAGTCATTGATAGAATTTAGAATACCAAAACCATTTGATATTTTTTGTTTTGTTAGATCATGGTGGCTATTCACTAGGTGAAACCAACCACAGTATTTATTCTTCATTGTCTTTTGGAAAAGTAATACATGATACCATAAATTTGAAGTACAGTTTTTGAAATATAGAGATGAAACTAAAATAGCATTTATTGAGTACTTATGTTGCCCCAAATATGGTGTTTTCACATTTCTTGTTATTTCTGTATCATTAAAGAAAGACAGAAGACTCAAAGAAAAGCCCAAAAGGTATCTGCTTGCTTCCTCGAGTTGATGACTAATCAATTTCACTAGTCAAAGGAAAATAATTTCCTGCATTACTGAGCATGAATTAGAACTATTATCTACCGAACATGTAGTAGCTCATTCCCCCATCATACAGGTAAGGAAAGTAATATTTGGAAAATTAACCAAGATAGCTAAGATATAGTTGTAAGCATAAAAGACAAGATTGTAATCCAGCTCTCTATGTCTTAAATTTTCAACAAGCAGGAGAAATCTGCAAAAACTGGAGTCAATTCAAATTGCAATTTAGACATTGCTACTGAACCTGATATTAGTAACTTGTATCAATGATGCCAAAGTAGCAAAGCCCATCAAAGCAATTAATAAGACTTGGGACAGGCACATGTAGAATCATAGACTGAAAGTCTTCAGGCATCCTCTGTTCTCCACTAACAAATACACAGAGAGCAGTGGGAGACCTGGGACCCCACGAGTGTAGGTGAGTTTCACAGTCTTCACCAACACAAAAGTGATTACTGAGAATAATAATCCTGCTGATGAATCCATTCTCTTTTCAGCATTTATCTGTTCTACTTCTCAATCTTCAATAAAATCAGATCAATTTTCAGTACAAATTCAATTTAAAAAGAGCTGACCAAGCTGTATTGTCTTATACTCTACTAATTTGCCCTGTTTTATGTTGACTGAGGGTATCAATTTTTCATTACAACTGTAACAAGTTGTTACAACTCTAGTGGCTTCAGACAATAGAAATGCATTGTCTGACAGCCTGGAGGTGGAGTACTAAGGTCAGGAGTGTGCGGTCTGCCGGTTCTGCTCATCCATAGGCTCCAGGCGGACTCCGTCTCCCTGCCTGACCCTGCTCTTGGGGGCTGGCTGCTCCTTGGCCTGTGGTTCTCTTGCACACATCATTCCCATCCCTGCCTCCACCCTCCTGTCTCCTCCTCTGACCTTACTGCTTCCTCCTTCCAAGACCACTGTGATTTGCTTAGGCCAGCGCAGATGAGCCAGGCTTAGCGCTCCATCTCAAGATCTTTAACTGGAACTTCAGTCTGTTTGGCCATGAAAAATATGTTCCCAGGTTTTGGGTATTAGGAAGTAGACATTTTTGGAAGACAATTTTTCTTTGTACTATTTTCAGTAGATAAATTGGATATGGGACTATTGAATAAAAAGAAGATATGTAAATATGCTTATGTATTTCCTTGGATGATAAAAAATATCCAATTGTATGTTTAAAATAGTAATTATTAAGAATGAAGGGAAAAAGCGATGTTGTAGAGGTGGAAAGTGGCCTTCTCTGAATATAACTGAATTTTGCATATTTTAATGTAGTGGTACAGTACTTTCCTAGGGGTGCTATAGTAACTTAGTGCTTTGAGAACAATTTACCATTTTATAATTTATTGCAGGCTAGAAACCCAAGATCAAGGTGATAGTGGGGTCTTCCTCCTCTTCTTACAGAAGACGGAAGATAAATTTAACACAAAATAAGCCTCATAGTTTTAGATCAGCCGTGGTAACAGGCACCCCGTCATTCAAATATAATAGGCTAATGTAAACAGGCCTTGTCCCATAGGCGGACCCCAGCAACTGTCCTTTCGTCTGGAACGTCTATCATCAGGATTACTCTTAACTCAGCATGACAAAGAGGCCTCCCTTTGAATCTCGCTAGAGGTAGACACACTTTTTACATTTTGCAATTTTAAAATGCAATGTCCTTATTTGACCCATGCGTCATGCTTTCCCATGTCATATCATTTTACACCCAGAAATTTCACACATCCCCACTATCTTTCTGACATCAGAAGGCACATTCTAACACACTTCACTAGGATTTAATTGGTTCCAGTTACTGTCTGCATAGAAGGATAGTCTACATGAGATTACCCTGTCCCGATTCACTCATTCTCTCCATCCTTCAGCCACAGTTCATTCACCAATTTATTCTCTGTTCATTCACTCTGCCCGCTTTGTATCAGGCATATTCTGCTGTTACTCCAAAGAGTTAAAAATAGTAGAAGAGACAAACATGTAAATGCTTATTAGACTTCTAGAATAAAAAACAGTTACATGAGAGAGAGGAAAACATCAGCATTTGTGCACAGCAATCAAAATTCCACAGATCACTGTGACTCAGAGGACAGGGCTGGGGTCCCCATTTTGACAGCAGTTTCTGGGGAACACGCCAGTCTACTCAGTCATTCCCACCTGCAGTCACAGTCATGCAATGGTATCTAGAACAAAAACTTGAGAAAAGGAGGGGCAGCAATTTTTTAAAGGAATGGAAATTTTAAAAGTGTAAGCATAACCACACTGAAGCTACTCAAAGGTGTTCATTGTCCTTAAATTTCAAGGTCTGTTGTGAGTCAATTTTCAGAGTGAGGTATTTAAAACCCTCAAGCTAGAAGAGTGTACTGTACCTGGAATAGACAGTTAAGCTCAGCTTTCAATCAATCTGAGATATTTTCAAATATTCAAATGTCTCTCCTGTTCTCTCTCTCTCCCGTGTGTGTGTGTGTGTGTGTGTGTGTGTGTGTGTGTGTTTTCTGGGGGAAATTTGTGATCATATATATTCGCCTTTCTTTAATTCTCCAAGTTTTGTGATCATTTATTTATTTATTTTTCTTTTATTAATTTGAAAGAGAGTAAAACAAAAGGGGGCAGTACAGAGCAGATCAGAACAGGACAACATAGGCAACACAGTACTTTACATTAAGACAACTGGACATCAACAGTAGCTAACACCATATCTCTTACTCTGCTATAGTTGAGCATAGTTTCGAATACAATAATATGAAACATAACACAATAGTATAAAGCCATGCATAGAGTGAAAGAATTACAGGGCTTTCTGAACCGAATAACAGAAAATGATCAATGGGTACTATAATATCTCATTTTTGATTAAAAAAATTTAGTTTGAACTATCATACATATTCAAATTCCAGTAAGACACAATGTGATAGATAGAACCAATGGTAGTAGAACAAAAAAAGCATGGTAGGACTTCTAAGAAGGATGATATTAAATCAGCAATAGCTGTCATAATGTTTTCTTCAAAACAGCTGTTCATATCATCATGCATGATATAGTCAAACAAAACAGGATAAAACCATTCCAACTGATGATTGAAAACTTTGAAAGACTTCAAAGCTATGAGATGGGGACTCATTCTTACCATAAAGTTTTATATACTCTTATCAAATCTCATATTAGGGAGACTATATTGTATTTACCCTTGTGAGTTTGGTTTATTTCGCTTAAGAGAATGGTCTCAAGTCGTGTCCATTTATTTATAAATATCTCGATGTGATCATTCTTTATAGCTGAGTAGTACTCCATTGTATAAAAATGCCACAACTTTTTTATCCGTTCCTCAGTTGATGGGCACTTAGGTTGTTTCCAAGATCTGGCTATTACAAATTGTGCTGCTATAAACATGGGTGAACATATATGACTGTGGTATGATGTTTTCAGTTCTTCTGGGAATATGCCTAGAAGCGGAATAGCTGGGTCAAATGGGACTTCCAAACCCAGCTTTTTGAGGAATCTCCAGACTGACCTCCACAGTGGTTGCACCAGTCGACACTCCCATGAACAGTGTAGAAGGGTTCCTTTTTCCCCACAGCCTCTCCAACACTTGTTGTTGGTAGTGTTTTCTATCTTGACCATTCTTTATGGAGTGAGATGGAATCTCAGTGTGGTTTTAATTTGCATTTCTCTCATGACTAATGATGATGAACATTTTTTCATATATTTATTTGCCATTCATATTTCTTCATCTGAGAACTGTGTATTCATTTCAGATGCCCATTTTTGGATTGGGTCTTTGAATTTCCAGAGTCTGATTTTTTTTAATTCTTTATAAGTTTTAGACAAAAGTCCTTTGTCTGAGGCACTGCCCATGAAGATTTTTTCCCAATTTGTGGGTTTTCTTTTCACTCTGCTGGAAACCTCTTTTGACATGCAGAAACTCTTTAATAAGATGTGGTCCCAGTTATTGATTCTGGGAAGTACTTTCCACGTACTTTGGTTCTTGTTCATGAATTCACTTCCTACCCCTATATCTTTGAGGTTTTTACCTACTTTGTCTTCCAGCAGTTTTAGTGTTTCTGTTTTAATATTTAGATCTTTGATCCATTTAGATTTTAGTTTAGTGTATGGTGATAGACATGGGTCTAGTTTTAGTCTTCTGCATATGGACAGCCAATTTTTCCAGCACCATTTCTTAAAGAGACTGTCATTCTTCC
>PVJX010025974.1:0-26389 GCA_004027295.1 Dolichotis patagonum | reverse complement strand
TCTGATGCTGCTCCTAATTCTGACTCTGTGTATTCATGAACATATTTGTCTAGTTTAATTGGAAATGGAGAACAAAATAGAAACTAAAGACCAGGGCCTCACCTAACTCCCTAAAAGCAGGCTCATATAAAGTAATAATTTTAAAGTTATGTTTCAAACATTAAAAGCACCATGTGATTATTCTCTGGCCTGGAGTGTTGAACTTATGTGTATTGAATTTATGTATTTTTGTGTATGGAAGAGAAAAAAATGTCCCACAGACCACATGTGACATTATATCTACCTGTGGGTATGTCAGCCAGGAAATTGCTGTCACTTACGATTTTCGGGAGATTGGGGCTCATGCCTTGTGTTTATGACGCTGGGGGGCACTGACAATTGAGAGTCACCCCTATATAACAGAATGGACCTTTCTTGAGAGAACGTGGCCAAAACATCACATCAGTCACAACTTGCAGAGGTGAAAGTGAAGCCCGCAGAACCCCGGCAGGGTGGGACAGGAGGGATGACTTCCCCAGAGTGGATGAGGATGACTTCACGCAAACACCTCTGCATTTGTTCTCTCTCCTCCCACTATTCTATCTGAAGTAACGTTTTCGCTTTCTATAACCCTGGCCTCACAGTGTTTATATTTCCAGAGAGTTGCACGAAATGAAAAATTCAGGGCTCCCTCTCTGCGCAGGGCTGCTAATATTGTTCTGAAGCAAAAGTAATTTATGACTTGACCCTGAGAACAACATAGAGGTCAGTCATAGAGGAATAATTTATCCTGAAACACCAGTCTTAGCATATCCAATCTCTTCTTAAATGATTTCCATTCCCAGTCAGCAAAACCCTGCAGGAGAATTCATTGCATAAGTTTACAATGTTATGCCTCTTTTAGTTTTATTAGGATTCCCTTTTCAGGCACCACAAAGTCTCACTATTTTGCAAATTCCAAGGTAGAATTAACAATGTTTATTTTGAGTCTGTGGTTACTTTTTATTCAGAGATTTCACTAATCTCACTCTTAGGTTCATATTTTTGTTCTAATCAATCCGTCGTGAAGCGTCCTGCTCCAAGAGATGAGTCGGTCCCTCTTTAGCACCTCTCTCTCTGCACTAACCCAGACCACTGCCCCAGTGGCAGCTCAGCTAGCCAAGTTAGTGCAACGGGGGTAAAACAAAGTACGTGTCACTGGGCCTGCTTCCAAACATCTCTAGGCGTCCTTCTCAGTGGTGGGTGCTGACAGTGCAATGGGAGGGAAAGGGGAGGGTAGATCATGAGAAAGAGCAAGGAGGGATGTTAGCAGCTGGGTGGGACAAAAGCGAGAGCACAGGTAATAGGAAGGAGTGGGGCCAGGAGGCTGGGGTGTGCAGAACAGAAAGACAGAAGCAAAAGTCAAAACTAAGGTAAATGGGGAGGTAGAGGACCATGGTGTGCTCATAATGGCCATGAGTGATAGAAGAGAAAGAACAGAAACACTTTTAGTCTTCGCTTCTCCAGGGCATGGTGTGTTGCATGGAATATTAGTGGCTTCAGGTCTCAGTGGAGTTCAGATGCATTTGTCTCCAGAATGTGACAAAGAACTTCTAGCACACTTCATGGAGGCCTTTTGCTTTGTGCTTTCACTGGAATTTTAATAAGGACAATTGAGTACATACAGGTGTCCACGTTTACTCAATTACTGAGGTACAAGCATAAAATGGAACAGGAAAACCAGATAGATTCTCCCATAAAACACCTGCCAGCGATGGGTTTGATGCACTGCTTTGGATTACAACAGCTAATTTTGTGGGCCATGTAAAACCCCTTGACAGAAACAATCTCATTTAATCCACAGTCTCATTTACAGTGTCACAGACCTCCATGCTATAGACCAAGAAACTGAGGTATGGATCAGTTTCAGAGGATATATCGTATCTCCCAGCTAGAAATCAGAGCCAGATTTTCACAGATGCATTAATGAGAGTGTATTTGACTGACTTCTGTCTAAGGCCTAGAATTGTACAAAGAAAGAATGTACACTCAACAAATATCTGACAGTTTGTAATCTAATTAGCCATCCGTTCATTGTTAGAGAGAGGTTGAGGTTCTTTTTAATTTCTCAGTGACCATGTCTGCACTGACACTTCAAGAGCTTAATGAAACCACTGCAATTGCAGACGCTGCTGAGAAAGTTACGAGCTGTGTCAGAAGGCATTGGAGAATGTTTAAAAGCAGAGAATCCCATCTAGCAAGGATCTCATTATTAAAGGACCATAGTCCTTTAAAGGACTCCATATTAAAGGCTCCATAGTCATAGGCCTAGTTCATTGGATCCTTACTTTTTGTAACATCCCTCATATCATCAGGTAAGGACAACTAAAAATCCATCTGAATCCTTCATTGTCAGACTATCCCTTTCCTCAGTCTGTCGCAGGAAGCCTGGCTGGGCTTAGTACTCTCATTGAATTCAAAGAGACAATGCACAAATCATTCCAAAGCATGCAAAGTAAGATTAAGAGCTGACCACAAATTAAATAAGCTGGAAGAGTTTGAATTGGAATTGGAAATATCACCATAACCGCTCTCCCTGGAGCCTGCATGCAGCATTTGTACCCTAAGAAAAATTCTGTGGGTTTTCTAAATCCTTGATGGTAACAGTGAGCTCCATTTTTGCAGAGGAAAAAAAGAGACTGAATTTTTAATATCTAAATGTTTTGCCCTTAGCTAACAACATACATTAATTCTTGCTCTATGAAACTTAAATTTTTGGATCTAAACTACATCAGAATATCTCTATTTCTAGATAAAACTAATAACACAAATAGGGACCAATGCTTTTCAGTAAACTCTTTGCCCATAGTAGATACCAATCTTCCTTTTCTGTTTTATGGGCCCTGGTGAAATTGGTCACTAAATTACTCAATGTCTTATTAGGTTTTCATTCATGTTTATCAAGCACTCTTTATATCATTGTACTAAGTGCTTTCAAAAGATCACCTTTTTTTAGCCCCCAGAACAGTGCCATGACCCAATAAGTATTTTTGCCCATGCTTCATAGATGTCATAGCACAAGGTTTGAGTGAGGTTCGACCCATCAGTCTGAGCCCATTCTCTCACGCATGCTATAAGGTGACCTTGCCATTGCAGGACACAAGCTTTAATGCCTGGTATGACATCTCAGGCCAGTAGGACCCTGGCATGAAGTCAAGATCTGGGGAACTTCACACCGTGTGGCCAAGAAGTGGGCCACATGTGTGACAGGATTCAGAAGGAATAAACTAAGTGGTTTGTAACTTTGTCCTAGAGCAAGGTCATCCCCTTTCTTACGGTATTTCATCCCCAAATCAGAGTAACCCTGAACCCAAGGGATCTTTGTATTCCTAGCTTTTTTTTTTTCTCTCTCTCTCTCTAAGGAACAACAGCTGGCAAATAGAACAGTTTGGGTGAAGTTTTCCATGAGTTTGAAAACCAGTATAGCCCGGTTTAATAGCAAGAACACCAGATTAAGCCTCAGGTGATGAAGGGCTTAATTTTAACAAAGTAGCTTTGTTAGGTCACTTTTCATCTCTGCACACAATTCGGCTCACCATAGTCCTGGTACCAAGAGGCCATTCATTCATTCACTCACTCATTCACCAAAGAATCATTAAATGCTGAGAACTGAGGCCATGCTAGACCCTAGGATAGCAAGCATGTAAGAGGTAATCTCTTCCATTCAGAAACGTAGAGTTTCATAGAAGAAGGAAAAAAGACAATTCTAGGTGGTATTGAGGGTAATCGTGGAAGTGTGAAGAATGTTCTGTGGCACATACCAGAGAGTAAAACTAGACCCATGCCTATCACCATGCACTAAAGTCAAAGTGAATCAAAGATCTAAATATTAAAACAGAAATACTAAACCTACTGGAAGAGAAAGTAGGTAGAAATCTTGAAGACGTAGGGGTAGGCAGAGAGTTCATGAACAAAAACCAAACTGCATAGGAAATGCTTCAGAGAATCAAAAACCAGGATCTTATTAAAAAATTTTTGCACATTGAAAGAAATCACCAACAGAGTGAAAAGAAAACACATGAATTGGAAAAAAATTTATCCAGTTGTCCCTCAGACAAAGAATTTCTATCGAGAACATATAAAGAATTTTAAAAATCAGGCCCCCAAGTTCAAAGACCCAATCCAAAAAATGGACATCTGAAGTGAATACACACTGCTCAGATGAAGAAATACAAATGGCAAATATATGAAAATATGTTCAACATCATTGGTCATTTGAGAAATGCAAATTAAAACAACATTGAGATTCCATCTCACCCCACACAGAATGGCAGTCATCAAAAAGTCATCCAATAACAAATGCTGGTGGGACTGTGGGGAAAAAGGAACCCTTCTTCACTGTTGGTGGGAGTGTAGACTGGTGCAACCACTGTGGAAATCAGTGTGGAGATTCCTCAGAAAACTAGGATTAGTGGTCCCATTCCACCCAGCTATTCCCCTTCTGAGTATTTTTTCAAAAGAATTTAAAACATCATATCTCAGCGATACAGGTGCACCCATGTTTATAGCAGCACAATTTGTAATAGCCAGATCTTGGAAACAACCCAAGCCCTTCAGCTGAGTAATTGATAAAAAAATATGGTATTTTTATACAATAGAGTACTACTCAGCTATAAAGAAAGATAAACTTTAAGGTAAAGTTTATATGTAAATGGATGCAACTGGAGAACATACTAATAAATGAAATAAATCAGACTTGCAGGTGTAAACATTGTGTTGTCTTCCTTTTTTTTTTTTTATCAGTACCGAGGATCAAACTCAGGACCATGCACTTGCAAGGCAGGCACTTATGCTGCTGAGCTAAATCCCCAGCCCCTATGTTGCTTCCTAGTGTAAGAAACCGAAAGAGTAAATCAGATCCAAAAGGTACAGTAGATATTGTGAAAGGGAAAGAAAGTGCTCAAAAGGAGAGAACGACCAGGATAGGGAAAAGGAGAAAAGGAAAGGGAAAAAACATATATATATATATACGTATATATAAACATATATATACATATATATACGTATATATATATATAAACATATATACACATATATATACATATATATAAAAACATATATATATACACACACATATATATATATATATATATATATATATATATATATATATTCATTGAAAGGAACCATTAGTTGTTATACTGTTTGATCAATTTTGCATGCCCGTATCTTGTAATCTGCACAACTATTTTGAAGACAACAGTATGCAATATAATAACTATTGTTAACTTCCTATCATCTTGTTTTGAAATTCTGTATCGCTTTTATTTTTTTTTTATTGTTATTATTCTCTTAAAAATAAATTTAAAAAAGAATGTTGTGTGGCAACACCTAGAAAAGCAGCCTGACCAGGGTTCAGACAAAGCTTCCATGAGGGAGAGGCGATAAGACCCAGAAGGAGAAGACCCAGTTACCTAGTGGAGAGGTGGAGGGAAGTGGAGAAGGAGGAGGGCGAGTCAGAGGAGGGAGCACCGCGGAGAGCCCCACTGTGAGAACCGCGGGGACCAGTGCGCTGTGTGTGAGTCCCGTGCAGGAACCTGACAAGGGCAACGGTGTGCATGGGCCTGGCAGGCGGAGGGCTCAGGGGCAGGGGACGGGGATGGAGCCACAGAGCTGATTAGGGCCACTGGGCGAGAGCCTGGAATCCCGTGACTACCCAGACTCAGCAGCTGTGGGGACCCTGGAGAAAGGCTTAAGGATGAGGTGGCAAAACTAAATCAGTACCTTTAAAAGGCGTTCAGAACCCGCCGTGGAGGTCCGTGCCTATAATTCCAGCCCTCTGGGAGGCTGAGGCAGAAGGATCACAAGTTTGGGCCCAGCTTGGGCAACTTAGTGAGACCTTGTTTCAAAATAAAGTAAAATTTAAAAAGGACTAGGGACATAGCTCAGAGTGAAGGCGCTGGGCAGGACCCTCAGTGACACACACACACGTAAAGTATGTTTTCCAATTAGTCTAAAACGCAATCAAATTCATTGTAGGGCTCTTTAAAAAGTAAAATTAAATAAATAAAATAAAATATAAAGCCTATTGCTTTAGTATCCGACTGAGCCCTAGAAAAGTTTCTTCAAACTTATTTGTTTCAGTTGTTTTTCTTCTATTTTCCCAGTTGTACTTGACTTGCTATATCAGAGAAAAACCTTCCAGTACAACCAGTAACTTGCAACAGGATAAAAAGCTGAAATGCCACTGCAATTGACTGAATCCTTTGTCTGCCTAAAATACAGCAGACTGATTGAAAGCTGCAATGTTTGGGCTCGGGTCTTAGACAGAAAACCTTCAAAGTGGGGAAGGGAGGGTCTCATCTGTTTTATGTGGATTAACAGCTCACTCCTCCTATTTTGAAAAAAAAAGAGGCATAAGGCAAACTGCATACTAACCAGTGATTACAAATTCTTTTTGTTACTGAATCTGAGAAAGACCATTGTATCAAAGAGCAACAATGCCTCCTCAGAAGGCACGGGAGCTCAGTCACGCTAACACAAAGTCTGCTTATCCCTGAATCTTACAATAATTCAAACAAGTCCTGTGGCAAATATTTTCATGTAAATGACAGTGACTCTGGCAAACCATCGTGCTGCTCTTTCTCGATGGTAGACAGCTGGTAATGCCGGTTCTTTGATCAGCGGAGTCTGTAGGTGTTGAGACCTGTGCCAATCTCTGAAGAAAGATGCTCTCAAGATGAAGCCAACCTGTCATGATTCGCCAAGCCCGTCTCTCCGGAGTTGATTGTAGATTCTCTTTCCTTTATCTCTCTACTACCCGAAGAATAACTTCAGCGATTCTTTTACCTCAGCATCAAATATCTTTCAAAAGCCTCACCTCATTATGCTTGTCTGGAGTGTCCTAGTTACAGTCATTCGTGTTACGGGCCCTTTGAAAATGCAAGGCTGCCCCTGTGCTCCTGAAAAACGTGAACCACCTGCATCTAAACAGAGCGGTAACTCTGAATAATCAACAGAATAACCAGAGCCAGAATAACCAACAAAAGGCACTAATGAAGCTGATTGCATCCATGCGGTCAGTCGCGCTCTCTTCCAAAGCCACTCACAGTCGGTTTCAGTACCAAGGATTGCAGCATCCTGAGCACCAGGGCCCTCATTATAATTACAGGTGTGGCACAGAAGGCAGAGGCAGACAGCTCCTAAGGATTGGCTGGATCGTCTCCACTGCAGAACAAAGAGCAGCAACAGAAAGGAGTTACCAGGTAAACACATTGAGCAACCACTAACATAGCAGAGCTCACCCATTCGTATGCCAATCTGTGTACTCCTTGTTTTCTGCCACTGCCCACCTGTCCCTGATGCAGGTGGGTCTGTCTCTGTGTCCTCTCCTGGCCACCAGCTGGTAGGAGGTGCTGACAGGGTCACAGGAATGAAGCCTAATTATTCCCCTCATTTTTCACCAGCTCTCTTCACCCCAGTTTGTCTTGCAATTAACCCAAGAAGACAATCCAGATAGTTCCCTTGAGACAGTGCTTAGACCTCAAATCTTCTCAGCTAGAGAACAGTAAACCACTCTGTTTTAAGGGCTCAGATCCGAAAGAGACAAGCATCGGTTTTGCTTTTCTCTAGAAAGTTCTCTTTCGATCCAACTGCAAATTCAGTTGAGTTTGAGGCTACTTGGAGCAATGTGCTTTATTTCTTGACATCCAAAGTGTTATAAAAGCAATTCCTAAGGCTGGGAGCCAGTTCTCTGCTGGCAAAATGAGTCAAAAGAGGGCTGCAATTATGTAAATGATCAATATGGAGAGAGAAATGCAGAAACAAAATACGTCCTGTTCCTTGTTTGCCTACACTCAGGCAGGGCAATTGCACCCCCTTTTTCTATCTTCTGTGTTCTCCACAGCTGCTTTTCCCGAGTGGGCTGTGGTACCAGAGAGTGTCCAGGGCCCCAGGGTGGTGGTGCCCTCCTGCAAACCCTCCCACTAAGAGCCTGGAACAGAAGGGCTTTGCAGCCCACGGGCTTTTACCTGGGTATTTTCAAGCTGAGCAGAGGAGTTTTGGGGGAGGGAGGGAAACTGTAAAGACGACTTTTAAAGAATGACAAAGTAAGATCCTTCTATCCGTCTATGTTTCCTTAACTATTTACATTGTTGTAGATGAACCAGTTTTAAATCCAGCCTCCTTCAAATCAGTAATTTGGATTTGGAGCCAAAAGGGTGGGTGGTGTGGCAAACCTGTAGTCCTGGCACTTTGGGAGGCTGAAGTAGGAGGATGGCAAGTTTGAACCCAGCCTGGACAGCTCTAACTTAGGGAGACCCTGTGTCAAAATTTAAAAATTAAAGAAAACACTGGGGATGTAGCTCAGTTGGATGGTCCTGGGTTTAATCCTCAGTATGGCACAAAGCAAAGCAAAACAAAACTGACTTTGGATATGGAACCTCTAACTGCAGAGAGACAGCTGATAGGTTACATTTGTTAAAACAATGAAGAGAGTTTAAAAAAATAATGCACACCTCTCAGGAACTGGGGGCAAGATGGGTAGGATCCTGAAAATACACAGACATGCGACAGCTTTATTTGCAGTTTTTTTAAATGCATGGGCACTTGCATGTCCTCTGCTACTCCGCAGATTCTGGTTTAGCAACTGGCAACTTTGAGGGCAGAGGAAAAAGTTCAACGTGCCTGATCCAAAGAGGACTGTGTAAGCAGGGCCTGGACGGTGTACGGGAAAGAATCCCAACATTATCCCTCCAGGAAGCGGGGCAGAGACAAATGGCAGGGGCGAGCCCAGCAAAAGCTAGGAAAGGTTGGAGTCATTGACAGAAGAGCTCCTTTCAGTAATGACTTCTGCTGTCCCCCAGGACCAGCCGCCAGCCTTGCTGGTGACAGTTTGCTTCCTGCCATAAAAGGTGACCAAGATATAGGGCAAGGGCTGGAAACCATACAAAGCCAGGCCTGACGCTCATGTCAGCGTCACGTGGGCCTGCAGTCCTGGGCCTTAGAGCAACATGTGTGTCACATCTCCTGGGAATGTCAAAATTCTGGGATGGGGAGGGTGATAGTTCCCAGGCCCCGTGGGAGGAGATGCTTGAAACAGGCCTCTTTGAAAGCTTTCTTTTGCTCAGTTGTTTTTTGGCTCCCAGTGGCTGTAAAAGTGGGTGCTCGTAGAGTTGCCTGTAGGCTCACCCACCAGGGAGGAAGCAGGAGCCCTGCCGGGGTGCCCACATGGCTCACCTTGTTCCATGTGGCATAGGATATCGAGTAGAGAGAGTCAGTATTCAGAGGAGGCATCTGATGGCTCATTGAAATATTCTAGAAGAAATTCAGGCCTGGGTGAGATTTTCACCTAGGAAACATTGCTTGTAAATGAATGAACACTTGCTAGCCGGAAGTGCTTCTGAAGGACTTACAACAATGCCCCACATAAAGCGTTATAAAAGTGTCAGGGTGGCCCCCATTCAATGTCAGTACAAAGGGGCCACAGCGGAGGTGATTTCACATGCTGTTTCTTTTCAAGTGCTTTATTGACTGTGGTCCATACAAGCTTTATGGAGGTGAGAGTCGTGCTGGTTTTCCAGATATGTGTGCTCTCACCAGCGTGGCTTAGGGGACAGTCCCTTGAACACTTTCACCCCACCCCTGGTTTTCATTGATCTCCCGATCACAGTAAGATACAGTCAGGATCGTCTGTCGTGGGCTGAGAGAGCGAAAAGAGGTAACATACACCCACGGCCCAAGCTTCTCTCATGTAATCGGATTCCTGCAGGCTAAGATTTAGTCTGCACCTCTGGTAAGGATTCATTTCTTGGCATTTTAATCTTATTTTTCCTTTTGGCTCTTTGTACTTCCTTTTCACTGGCCTCAGTGCCCCAGGACTTCACATCCAAGAGAAGTCTACAAAACACAGTACTTCCCGACCAGTTCTGTTATCTCTTATCTGCAGTGACTAACATGGCACAATAAACATGCAATGAAATCCCTTCCCTGCTGCCTCGGTTACTGCTAAGCATTCACGTTCAATTGTTCATGCTCAGTGTTTAATTTTCTCAGTTCTGCATAGTAACTCTATGGCTGTGAGATTATTATTCCACGGCAGAGAGGAGGGAACTGAGGCAAGAGGAGCTTTAAAGCTAATGGGGTGGGGCGGAAGTGTTAAGGCTTTAATCCAGCTAATCCACCTATTTGAGTGTGATAACGTGGGACCAATTTTCCCCTTCCAAAGGATTTTGCAGGGTAACAGTTTTGTTAGCTTTGAACTTCAACTCCATACTGTCTCTCTTCTATCCCTCCCCAATAAAAAGGTTTGGATTTACCAGGAAGTGGTATTTTAAACCTAGGTTAGCTGGACTTTTACTAGACATTGTACAAATACTCTGATGCAACTTTTGAGTTGACATGAACAATGCTGTCAGTATAGCATTTATGCTCTTATGTTGTCTGGAGCTTAGGTCTACCACCTAAGAGAGTAACGTAGTCTTAAACCTGCAGAGACATCCACTGGACCACCTGGGGATACAGTGGCAGGACTGAAGGTGCTCTGTGCTACCTTCTGTATTCAACTCATTCATCTTGTTTGATGTTTTCAAGGAAACCAGGCCTATCCAGAAAGGAGGCTTTCTGCTTGGGAAAGCCAGACCATGACGGCTTGGCACTGGTTTCCTAATTGATCTGTAAGCTACCTAACAAAGAGAGAAGATAGGAATATCTTTGTTTCAGGGGTGACATAATCAAGGACTGTTGAACAACTTGTCTTTGCTTCTAAGAGAAGGCAAAACCCAGAAGGTCATTGTCCATACTCTGAGATTTCCCTTCTATCAATGGTTACTAAGCAACTGCATAAAAATACGTTCTAGGCTTCTGAAATCACTGGGTTGTCTTTCAGATATAGTGCAGTTTTTGTGTTGCAAATCCAAGTCTCCCAGTTTTAAAGGGACAATTAGGTGATTGTTGCAGGCATCCTATTTCTCTGAGGCCTTCCCAGACTCCCTTGTGCTAAAAAAGTACTTTAGACAAATATTAAATAATTGCAGCATTGAGAACAGCCACTGATGCTCTGGGTTTTTATCCTTGTGGTTCCTTCATCCCCTTTGCAATGTTGAAGAGTATAGAAGAATATTTCTCAAATAGCACAGAAGTTCTTTAAAAGTAATAAAGGGCATTCAGTGTTACGATTGTCTCCCTGGTCTTTAATAACAGGCCCGGGTGGCTGACGGCAGAGGCCTTTTTCATACTTAGGTAGCCCCACAGGATCTGTCATGTTTTATTGGCTTCTCTGCTTAGTCACTGTCTGGTTTGGCACCAGTGAAATTTCACATTTTTGGAAACAATAGTGTGAACAAAGATGAGGTTTTTCTTTCTGCTTCGTGTTATTCAGCTTGCTCTGAGTTTGTTCCAAAAACAACACCACCACCACCACCATTATATTTGACCCATGATATGGTCTCTCTGGAAAGGCCCAGGGGTTTTATACTCCTGGCTTATGTTTAAGTAGTTTGGAAGAGAAGGAACACGGTATTCGTTAGAGTGGACGCAGAAAGTCAGGACGACTTGCTAACATTGTCACTAGATGTGTATGTGTCTGTATGTGGGACCTTGGACATGTGACACGGCCTAGTCATTCTTTAGCACGTAGGTTGTAGGCTCTAAAAAATAGGTGGGGGCAAAGCATTTAACACACCATAGGCCCTTAATAAATTTCAGCAATCCAAATTCAGGTTTTTTTCAACATGAGATGTTTTTTTTCTAGCTGAAGACCTTTTTTTCCCTCTGTCATCCTGGGAATGGAACATCAAGAGGAGAACTTCTCAGAACATGGGCTTTTCTGTCCTAGCTCTTGCTGACTTTAGGCAAGATCATTTCAAGGTCAATTTTAAAATATGAAAATGTTTCAACTGAGCGTCTACTATGCAGTCATACTAACCAATGTATTAGTAGGCTGTGGAAACACAGAAAAATGTCCCCTTTTCTAAAACATTATCAGTTTAGTGCTGGGAAGGATAGTTTATTATTCTAGAGCATATTTAAAATTTAAGTTTTGGAATCTTAGGTTCAAATCGTCTGCACTGGACTATTTCAGGACTTTCTGGAAAAGGAATATTTGAGGTCCAAGCAATCCAATGCTCCTGCTTCTTATTTTGTCAACAGAATAGTTTTGCACTTAGTCATCTCTTCTTAATCATCTATTATTGATTCATGTTTTCTTGGGCTACGAACCAAAGTTAATGTGCTGGGATTAGAAGTGGCACCATGGTATAGTAGAGGAAGTGCCCTGGGTTCCATACTAGGCACTGGGGAATAATAAAAGGTTTTTTTGTGAAACTAATGTTTTATTGTCTGTGGTTTTTAACAAGGCAGCTCCAATTCTAAACCCGAGAAACATGTTAAGTCCCTAGGAATGAGCTTTAGAAAACTTGTACCAATACCTCACATGTCATGGGCTAATCTGATCTTCCTCTGCCATGGCAGCTACAAAACTGGCAGCTCAGAGACCTGAGACTGCTGTACTTTGACTCTCTGTCTCGGTTTATTAATCCTATCTTTAAAAATTGAAACTCTGATCTAACTACTACCACTTACATCTACAAGTCACCAGGAAAATACGATATTTCCAGTCTTACGCATTCTTCTCAGTTTGCTAATTGCATTCTAATTCAGCACTGAATTTGTCCTGAGTTCATTTCTGTACCTACATCTGAACATTCCTAGGATTTAAAAAGTTTATTGATCTACTGTCTTCTCCTGAAAAAAATTCAAGATAGCTTATCTCCAGTAAAGTGGGTTCCTTTTTTAAAATTTTTTACTTCAAAACTCATGTGCCAAACACAAGCAATCCCTAGGGTTTCCTTCTAAATAATTATTCATAACACGTGAAATAGCCAGAAGTAACAGGGAAACAGCCAAAAATAAGTTTTACTTTCTGCATTGCTTTTGCCCTGGTAGTTCAATAAGAGCATTAATCAAGAGCAATCTGCCACCTGAAACTGGGCAGAGCTATTGTGCCAGCCATAGGCAGCATGATACACCCAGAAATGTTGCCAGAGGACTCTTGATTTCACCATCTTTGGGTGTTCTCGGAGGACAGCTGACTCTCAGAGGTGTGTAGCTAAACAGTAATTGTTGGGTGTCACCTTCTGCTGGGAAATGAGATAATTAAGTAATTGCTTTCATGCACTACTTACAGACACTATGGCTTTTCTCTGGGAAATAATAACCCTTAAACTGCATTGAGCCCATACTTTATGCCGTTTGACTTTTTAGGGTTCTTCTGTTTAGTATTTGAGACTGCAATTTGGATGTATTTCAAATGAACACAGGCAACTTGGCTGTGTTACTCTCTGATTGGCCAACCTGGACCCCTTTGGTAAGTGATTATCCAGTCTGAGTTTTCTAAGACTTTGTCTCCCCCACTCCTATTTCCTTCCCCCATGATGTTGCTTGTGTTCATAGCTTATTGATGGTGCCAGAAGAAATGTCACCTGAAAAACTCAGGAAAAGCATAGTCAGTCCAAATTGAAGGTTGCTAGGCATTCAGATGACAGATTTGGTGAGCAAGGAATTACGGTTTTAAATGAATTGAAAGAAAGCATCGGGTTTTTTTTTTTTAATATCTTCAATCTTATTTATAAAAGAAAATATATCTTTGTTCTTCTCAACTGTGAATGTGTCAAGTGAATCTCATCTTTACAACCGATAAGCAAATATCCCCTTTCCACCTGCTTTCCCTGCAGTACTATGAACGTTTTACATGTCTTGAAAGCAGAGATTCTCTATTTGCCTCCTTCCCATTTCCACTTTTACTCTCTCACCTGACTTTCTCTTCCATTTCCCTGACGCCATAGCTTGGCCCAAATCACCAATGCCTTAGCAGTTGCTAAAATCAGTGAATGCCTTCAGCCCTTCTCTTACCAGGCCTATGCTGTATTTTAGGCTATGGATCACTGTTTACTTTCCGAAGCTCTCTCTTCTCTACCAGTCTGTAAACCACATTCCCCCACCTCATTCTTTACCACTCCAACCATCCTCTTCTTGTAACCTCTTCTTCCACCTATAATATAAATATTGCATGTCCTTGGGCCGTGTCCTCCCCATACTGCTCTTCTCACTCCTGGTGCTTTGGTGGAGTAAAAGCTGCTATGGTCTGAACACTTGTGCTTCTCTAAAATTCATGTGTTAAACCTGGTCCCTAGAGTGGAGGTATTGCAAGGTGAGGCCTTTAGGGGTGATTAGCTCAAGGTACACGCTCCTGAATGGGATGCTTGAGAGCTACCTTACCCCTTTCACCACAAGAGGACACAGGTAGCAACTGTGCATAACAGGCTTCCCCAGATCTGCTGGCACTTTGATTTTGGACTTCCAAGCCCCCAGAACTATGAGAAATAAATTTATGTTGCTTATAGGCCATCATTTTACGATATTTCTGTTATAACAGCCCAAGTGGCTTAAGGCAAGAGCCCCTTTTCATAAAGTAATACTTATTTGTTAATCTCTCTCTCTCTCTCTCTCTCTCTCTCTTTCTCTCTCTTTCCCTCCCCTCCCTTCTTCCCTTTCCCTCTCCTTCCATCAGTCCCCTCACCCTATCCCTATCTATATCTGTGTCTGCTCTCAACTCTCCTTTAAGTTTTAGTTCTTTTTCCCTCCAGCCTTTCCTTCCTAATGTATCCTCCCACCCCATGTCATCTGCAGGATCCAACTCAAATGCAGGGGTTACCCATGATGCCTCCTTGTAGGAGTCTTTTCAATATCTCATCATTTATATTATCCTACCAAATTTCAGATCTTTTTTTTCTGCAGCACTAGGTATGCAACCTAGGCCTCTGGCATGCTGGGCAGGTGCTCTGCTACTGAGCTACATCCAAAGCTCTTTAAGATTCTTACTATGACAATAACCTGCCCTGCAAACTGCACCATACTCTCCCTGCTCTTGGTTGTACTCTAAGCTCCTATACTGACGCCTCTTCTTCCTTGCGCATGCTGTTTCCCATGTGGCAGGCTCTTTTCATGTGGGCTCATATTCTTGGGAAGGCCTTTCCCCTCTTCTTATCAGTGGATAATTCCTGTTCAACCCATAAGACTCAAATCTGGCATTATACCTGCCAGAGATTCGTCAAAACTTCCCAGGCAAGATTATTCTTCCTTAGTCACTCTGTGTTAACAAGTGTTAGAGTGCCAAACAGCATTAAAATAATCTCCCATTTTTTAATTTATATGTCTCCACCACTAAACTAAAGACTGTGAAATCAGAGTGTTCATTAGTAGTGCATGCCATGTGGCTTCCATCGCCTCGTGTACAAGACGGCCACTCAGCAATGTCTGTTAACTGTAACGTGATCAGCGGTTGATTGGTTACTGATGTATGCCTTACCCAATACTCTTGGGTGCCACTGTTTGTTGACTTATGATTGCAAGATCTTTCAGTTCGTTTTTTTTTATTTTATGGAAAAAATAAAACAATTTCATAACAAAATAATACGAGAATAACAATAGTTAATACACTGAATGCTGTTATGGTCTTTCAGTTCTTTGTGATTTTTTTCTCAAGTGCTACTTAAGGTTGCATAACAACTAAAGTTCTTTTAAAGAAACTTTGTAATACTGAATACTGTAAGTTTCAACTGTTTCTTCTCAGATAGCTAAGTCTGTCTGGGGGTTCTGGTAATATTTTTATGTTCTCTGCCAATACCTCGGACACCCCTGGAATGAAGGAAAGTAATCTCAACACGCTCCTCTAACTCACTGACATGCCAAGCCCCTCCGCGGTGATAAGCTGCCAAGCACCAAAGCACTGTAACTTGTCATCCCCAGTGAATGAGAGGAAGAGGTGGTGTGCAAAGAACATCCTGTTTTGCAAAACTTCAGTAACTAAATTGTTGTCATCTCACATTATTTTTTTGCTCATTAGTACATCTGTTTAATCTTATGCTGCCCCTGATACAGCATGATTAACTTAGGGCAGGAAAAGCCAGCTGGTTCAAAGGACTTGACACATAGGAAAAGAGAGAATGTTTAAGGGAATTCCTTATTTCACAGTCCTCGTGGTAATAGCACCACAGAACACAGTCCTGCGACTCACAAGCACTGTCTCCAGGTTGGTCCTGAACATCTTCAGATGTCATGAGGCCAGTTCTGATGACTTTGCATCTCAGAATCAGGGTGTCACCAGGCACAATTTATTTCTGTTTTACAAAGGCACAAAGCTGTAGAACATCGACCAGTACAGAGACAAGTGCTTTTTAACACTGGGATTTTATATGTAGAGAGTTCTCCTAGCTGCTTGAGAGTCTGCTATGTATCAAGCACATGTGACTTACTTCCCATATATTCTCTCACTTAACCTGCACAACAGAATTCTGAAATAAGATCCATTTTCCCATTTTTAATAAGTGGAAACCAAGAATCAGAGGGGATGAGTAATTCGCTTGAGGCTACACATTTTGTAAGTACAAAAAACATGGTTAAAATATAAGCCAATTTTTGTTTAAATCCTCTAAAATGCTTTTTTTTGCTAAAATGTAGCTTGTAACTTTTTAAAAGATTTTTTTGCCTTAATAAACTATATATTGAAAGTATTCAATGTATTGTTTCACATCCTTAAAAGAAGTCTACTATCAGCGTCTCAAATGTAAGAATTGGACAAATGTTAGAAGTAACAAATGTTAGTATTGTCATTCATTGTGAGATGTGAACAGCTGTAAGCTCTTTTCTTCAGGAGGAAAGATGAGTGAATCTTCTTGGGTCTCCTCGGTTCAGACCTGTTTGGGTTACTCAGTCCCTGTGTTTATGACAACGGCTCCCTGAGTTGATCGTTCTTATCTTTATGGCTGTTCTGTTAATATTGATTTTGCCTTAGTAAAGGAAATGATGGGAGGAAGACTCATTTCACATTGCTCGTATCCTCTGAAGCATGATTTTATCAAGCTCATGAGAAAAGTTATCTAAACAAAAGATGACATCGAGCTTTAAGACCTTTTGAAAATTCTGTACTATTTCAGATGAACCTTCATTAGACAACTCAGAAGAAGCAAATCTTGGATTAGGAGACAAATAACTGATGTATAGGAAGTAGAACCTTACGTTTCCAAATCCTTCAAATTTTTCTAATGAAGGAGAGACACATACTCTTAGTGTGAAATTGAACATTTTTGCCTTTTCACATGACTAAGAACAGAGGTGATTTTACATTGTTTGAAAAAATAATTGGATTTTATTTATTTTTAACAGCTAAATTTCTTCTTTGCATTTCATCATAGGTATAGATTTTTTTTAAATGTTAGACTAAAATGCAATTAAATTCACTTTCCTGGGAAAACCTTTTGCCAGTTATTCTTCACAGAGAGGACTAATGTCTAAAATATATAAAGCCCTCAAAAAAATTTAGACCTCTTGAAATAAAAGACCCAATTGAAAAATGGCAACTCCAATGAATAGACATTTCTAAGAAGAAGAAGAAGTACAAATGACCAATAAATATATGAAAAGATGTTCAGTGTCTCTGGCCACTAGAGAAATGCAAATTAAAATGAAATTAAGATCCTATCCTACTCTAGAAAGAATTACTATCATCAAGAAATCAAACAATAACAACTGCTGGAAGGCTGTGGGGGGAAAAGGCACCCTTCTACATTGTTGGTGGTAGTATAAATTACTACAACCACTCTGAAAATCAGTATGGAGGTTCCACAAGAAACCTAAAACTAGAAATACTCTTTGGCCTAGCTGTTCCCCTTCTATGTATATTCCCCAAAGAATTATTACAGTGACACATGCATACCATGTTTATAGCAGCATAATTCAATAATAGCTAAATTTTGGAAAAGACCTATATGTCCACCAACAGCTCAATGGATAAAGAAAGTGTGGCATTTATGCATAATAGAGTATTTCTTGTCATAAAGAAAGGTAAACTTGAGTCATCTGTGAGAAAATTGGATGCATTTTGTGAAAGCCTTAAAGTTAAGTGAAATAAACTAGATGAACAAGTTAAAATATCACTTAAGAGTGTCTTATTGGAGAAGCCCAAAATATAAATAAAGACTAAAATAAAAATAGATAATAAGAAATAGGGAGATGATCTTCTGTAAATGGGAAGGGGACCAAGAGATGGAGGGAATGGGGAGGAGAAGGGATAACAAGAATTAAAATGAGTTATGTACCTGCACCAGGACTGTGATCACTATGTACTACAAACATGCACTAGCAAAAGATAAAACTGGGAGAAAAAAATGTGTTTTGCTAATGTTATCATCTTTTTAAAAACTGTGCTAAAGAAGATTAAAAAATGAGCTTTGTCTTTTCCTTAAAAAAAAAAAAAGCAGATGTTTTTCATTATGGAAATATACCATATTTGGGGCCTATCCCATACAGCCATAAATTCCCAGGAGTATGTCAAGATTATTGAAAGAGTTTTGCCCTAAAATATTTAAACTGCGGTGGGAGGCAGGACCAAACAGCTGAGAGGCGGGGCCAAACAGTGTGTTTACCTTGGGGCACCTCCTCTTCCCCTGTGACTATTTCCTTTCCCAGTGGCGCGAAAAGGAGTCCTGATCAGTAACTTGTGCGTCATAAATGCCCACCCTAAGCGACACCCCCAGTGGGAGGTTAGAGAATGCCAGGCTGTCTATAGTCATGGACTTCTCTCCATGTCCTTGGAATAAAGGCTACTTCTATCTCATATTTTCTGTTTCATCATGCCAAAACCCCTATCAATTATATCTGAAATTATAAAACCAAAAATCAGCATCACAGTTAGATGCAGTTAAGTAGGCAAATGAAATTTTATGGCATAACTAATAACAACTTGTATCATTCCAGTACAACTTTTGTGTTCACTTAAACCTAGCTTTGCTGTGCAGAAAGACAAAGGAGGCAGTGAGAGCTAAGCTGGGTTTCAAACCCATAAAGCTTGCTCTCAGCAGTGTGAGTCACTCGGAGATAAAGGCATCCAGTGATCTACTTGCATCCATTTGGTGCCAGCCTGGAAAAGATTTGGGAAATTAGCAGTGTCTGCACTTTTTTTTTTTTTTTGATGGTGTGCAAAAGAAAGGCTAATTCATGAAAAGGAGAAGCCCGTTCATTTGCCATTGGATTTCCTCCTAGCTCAAACTCAAATAGCAGTCCTAGTGACAAAGCAGCTCTCAGGGCCTCGGGAGGATACCGTGGGCCTCCTAGGCGAGGCTACCATCTTGTGTGTAATAACTAAAGAATGACAAAGGAAATTTTGAATCTATAAATGGTCTCATTTGACAGACTAATCCTTCTTGCTTAAAAAAGAAAAGAAGGAGAACACCAGTAAGAGTTAATTAATTTCCTAAGCAGCTGTGCTTTGTAACAAAGCTGACAGTTTCCATTTTTGCCCTGTGAATGGTTTCTTGGCCTGGTTAGGGTGTATGATTCAGGTACGTGCAGCCTCTAGTGAAGCATTAGGAAGATGAAGTATGTTTACAATTACAAAGTACATTTTCCACTATCTCTTTTTCTTTGATGATGTTGACAGTCTGGTTGAATCTGAGTATGAGAATAATTAAGCAATTGGCCCGTACCCAGTTAACCACAAGTGAATCATCATGACCCTAGGTAGCGTTTGCATCCCTCTCCCCTGGTGGTGCTGCCCCTTCTGCATGTAGGAAAGGGGTCAGGGCTGGTGAAAAGGGCAATTCCTGGTTCACCCAGGCCCTCCCATGGTCCCTGGGCCTGTGGAGAAATGTAAAATGTATGCTGAGAACTTCCCAGAGATGGACCAAAGAAGCAGGAAGTAGCCTCTTAATACCAAGAAATTATTAACCTCAGACTGGGAAAGAGCAGAAGTTAGACCTTACTTGCTGTGACCTCAGTGACTATGTTTGTTGGGTATATCTGTGGGAGCTGCCACTCTGCCTCCTGTCCTTTGTCCTGTCCTTTCCTTATTCAGAAAGCACCAACCTAGGCTCCGTGGCTGATCTTGTCCTCCAAAGTTGCTTCCTGCCTGAAACTTGAATGTGTTTCCTGTGTCCTTGTGATCAGCTCATTGCTCTGCCTTCCGGTTGCCAAACTTCACAACCTGGGCAGCAGTTTTCACTTCTCTGCCGTGTCCTCTGTCCACACACTCACTTCCAGGGAGTACGAGTTCAATATTGGCCTTGGTTTTTCTTCCCATCTAAAGTTAGACCCCTGCCCTCCCCCTCACTGGGACAGTCTCTGACTCACGGATTAGAAGGAAGCTCATTTTACAAACTGGTTTCTGCCAGCTTGCTCATATTGTTCTTAGTTTAATAATAAACTCTCTTAGTTGCTGCTCTTAGTATAATTTGTAAATTACTTCCCAGAGCCGCCCTCACTAAATGGCTGTGACCTTATTGTCAAGAAAGGTTTGACAAGCAGAAGCTGCTGCCTGGGGGCTGGAATGTCCCACTTCCTGTTCTTTCTCTCCAAGCCTAAGCATTCTGTCCAAACAAAAACTGAACTCCCTGAACATGTGACCCAGAGTGAGCTTGAAACGAAACTTTTCGAAGATGAAAACCTTTACACATTACCTCCTGGTTCCACTCCATGTTCTTACACTGCCTAACACTACACAGAGGGCCTTTTAAAAAGAACCAAAATAAACAAATGGATGCCTCAAACTGTGGACTAAGAAAAACAAGCAAATAGCAGCCACATAGAACATCAGATTAATTGCTGCTGAACTCTGACAAAGTGGTAAAAACCTAGGACAATGAACTAGTGCTGTCAAAGTCAGTGACGCTTCAGCCCCATAGATGCCACTCAATCATGGCAGGGCTTTAATGTAAAAGAAATCAGTGCTTGTACCCCAACCAAGGGTGGTTATAACAGAAGAGGTTGAAAGTCTTAAGTCTTCCCTATAAAAAAATCATTATTACCACATAGTTCTTCTGCTGTAAAAGCCCAGGATTTATCTTTATGTTTTCCTTGTCTCCGTGGTTCCAGTTTTTCCATCAATGATTTACTAAGATATAACATAGGCCCTATCAGAAGGGGCACAGAGCCAAATAGTAAGCCCAAGGCCTGTTCTGACGATATATTAACAATAAGTCACAATATCAGTGGATGCAGGAAATCACTAGCCAGTCACTGAGGTGTCTTCCTTTAAAACAACATGTGTAAAAAGAAACTCCCTCGCTTTTCAAAGAGAAGTGTTCCCCCGAAGAGGGAAGATGTCAGGAGAGATGGCGACTGTGGGACTATGAGACTGCAGTAAGGACCTGGCCAGTGGCTGTGGTAAGCGGTGAGACAGCTGAGCAGCACAGCCATCAATGCTGGCCTCTTGCCATCCATCATGAAAACTCATGGGTGCCTGTGGGGTGGGGCTTGCGTTTCCCCAGGGGTCTCCATGGCAGGCCTCTGCTCTGGCCCCTGCAGCAGCCACTGAAATAGAGGTTCCTGCTTACGCTGTGTTCAGCTTCCAACTTTAGAGATTCGTGGCACAGGCAGTGCTTCCCCATGCCCTGTATTCTTGGTTGAGCTCCCAAAAGCCCAGCACTAAAAAGACATCTCAGAGCTGGTAAGCAACAAGGCAGAGCTCAGCAGGACACCGCTATGAAGCCTTGCTCTGCACTACTTACCACCTGGGAGGCCTCACGACTCAAGAGAACTGGAAATTACAAGGCCTGGCTGCTCTGCCTGAGAAACCAACAAGATTTCCCCACTTGGCACTGAAGACAGGGAAGCCCTTTCCATTCCTTGCCCGGAGTAAGATGCTACCTCGATCTCATGTTTGTGATAGCAGTTGAGCTCTGCTCTCAGATCACGCCATTTACTCACAACACTCCAGGGCACAATTCATAAGCCTCTAGTGTCACTCTCTGTCATCAGGGATCTGACAGACACCAGACCAGGGAATGTGCCCTGCTCCCGAGTTGAAACACCGCACGCTTTAGGGAAGCCCAGGACACTGAATTCCACCTGCACGATCAGGAGGAAGGACTTCTGCCAGTGGCCGTTTGGAGCTGGTGCACATTCAGTGTATTAGTTTTACATGATGCTGATTAACTGAAGGGTTATCAGGATAGGGAACTTTCAGTGCTAAACCTGAAAAACTTGGACAAACCAACAGGTAGAGGTCAGCCACGCGTACACTAAATTATAAACGGGAAGCAGTTCACTTTCTATTTATGCAATGAGACTTTTAATTTCAATTCTGCTGACCTGGAACTTGATTAAAATAGAAACCGAAAACATATGCTTGACAAACTGTTATAATAAGCATCTAGGTAGTGCACAATCATTTGAAATTCAAGTTTTCTCTAAGCATGTTGATACAGATCTGCCAGTATAACTCTGTTTTATGTTGTACTTTAAATTGATATCTAAAGCCTTCCTTAGCTGGAGACTGCTATTAGAATACTCACAATGATTATAACTAGGATTTCCACAGTCCTATGCAACTTGGAAAAACATATATGCACTTTATTATAGGATCTTTATACTAACCCTGGAAATACTATTTTCATTCACATTTTGTGCATGTGGAACGTGAGTGTCAGAAAAATTAACCAGTAAATGTTCCTAAGTGACAATTTAGGATTTTGAATGCAGACCTTGATTCCAAATCCTGTTCTTTGAAATCTGATGCAATATGCCAGACAGAAGAAGGGCACTGTATAAAAATCCTGGCATAGATTGGAAAGAGCTTGACCTGCTCAAAGAATAAACAGTGGGATAAAACCTATTGAGAAATGAAGCCAGAGAGTCGTTTGGGCCTAGAAAGTAGTATGCCCTAAGCCTTGTTAAAGACAGACCTCGATGAGAATGGAATACCACTGAAATTGGTGTGTAAAATGATCAAACTTGCATTTAGAAAACCTTACGCCATTTTTTGGAACATCAGGACATCACTGGGCTTGCTCTAAAGGCTGTGGCAGTGAAAGTGGAAGGAAGTGGGTGAGTTTGAGAGCTAAGGAGAAGGTGGCTCCAGTGGAATTGATTGGCTGTTGGGAGCAAGGGAGCAGATGTGAATGAGGAGTTTAGACAGATGCGGTTCCTGCAGTGCCCTCGACACAGTCAGAGTTCCAGTCCTTTCAAGGCCCCAAACCCACGGGTAACTGCACTAGTGAGCTATAAACCCAGTCCACTTCTACTGACATTCACAGGCATGAAATCGAAAAACAATTCCCTGCTACTGTAGATCTGAATATATTTTTGAGGCAGTCAGCTGAAGCCTAGTATGTGAAACCAGTTAAAATCTGAAACCTAGTAGACCTACTCCTATGTCCCATGTCCTGTGAATACTTTTTTTTTTCCCGTGGTCAGAATTTTATAATTCTTCTGGATACCAAACAGTAAACTATTAGATTTTTGTCTTGGTTACTTTTCTCTCATTGCTGAGACAAAATATTTGACACCCAAATGAAGAAAGGAGAGGTTTATTTAGCTCACTGTTTGTGGAGGTTTCAGTCCATAATCAGCTGGCTCCAAGACAGGGTGGCAGGGCACAGGGGCAACACTTCAAGGCAGCAGCAAGAAAAAAAAAAAAAACCCAGCCAGAACAAAAAGGGCCAAGAGCAAGCCTCTTTTCTTTCCTTATATTGTACAGAGGCCAGGTGTAGCACTCACAATTCTCTGTGCCTTTCTCTTGCACAGGATGAGGATATTTACAAAGTAAGGATCTAGTTTCCTGCTGAGTCTCTCAGTTAAACTTCTCAACTTCTCAAGTTGACACAACGTATCAACCATAACAGATTTGGTTCAAAAAGAAAAATAAACACTGGAACCATACTATGGGAAGAGTTTTATTAACTCCTTACCCTTTCACCCAGAACACTTACAGTTTTTCAGTGATGAAATATGTTTCTTTCCATTCCGACTTTAGAAACTACAGAAGTGACTCCCAAAGATTCACACCCACCTAGACCGTGAATTATGACCTTACTACTTGGAAGCAGACTCTACAGATGTAGTAAGTCCAGAACATTGGGATGAAATTATCTTGGATTCAGAGCGGGCCCCAAATCCAACCAATGGCTTTATTTTTTATTTATTTTATTTTAATTTTATTTTAAAGCAAATAAAACCAAGCAAAATGAAACAATTTCAGTGGAAACAAAACAATGAGAGCCATACAGGACTTCAAAACAAGGTAATAGGAAATTAACAGTGTCTACCACCTTCCCTTTTTAGACATTTACTCCCCTTTCACCTTCACAATATCTGTTTGTATATTTTGGATCCCACTAATTTCCTTTATGTTAGAGGAAAAACACAATGTTCACCCATGTGAGTCCAAACCGTTTCACTCATGAGCACAATGTCAAGTGAAGAATAATGGACTCTTCACCAAAGTCTTCTTTCCTCCAGACCTGTGAGAGAATATGTTTTATTGTTTCAAACCACTGGGTTTGTGGTAGTTTGTTACAGCAACCTTAGGAAACTAACTCACCCACTAAATATGTGTTAAACAAATGATTTGCCAGTGTCTGCGTTTTGGTTCAGCTCTGATCCCTGGGTTCTGGCAAAAACACTAGGGATTATGTACCACATCTTTCAGTGGGGAACACAGGCCAAATGGATATTAGGTGGGATACTGAGTTCACACTTGGGTCTGTTAGGTTTCACTATATATATCCATGCCACATCAAAACAGGGACATTGAACTGGCAACTGGACGGTTGCTCTGGATTTCCAAACCTGGGTTTGGGATGGGGATCTACGTTGGGAGTTTTCGATGGACAAGTGGTACCTGAACCCCGGGAGAGTTTAGGATTCCCCAGGAGCGAGCGCTGTGATAAAGGTCAGAGGAGCGCTTTGAACAGACCCCTGAGGACATGGGTTGGAGGAAGAAAAGATGCAAAAGGAGACTGGAAGGAGGGAACAGGAAAAGAGAAAGAGCCGGAGAAAAGAGGGTGGTGTGTTAGCTGGGTGGGTGAGGAGTGTGACCTGCTTCAAGAATGCTGAGATGTCAAATAAAATACAGATTGGACTTGATCATGGGTAACTGCAGCAAGAGTTGTTTAGGTAGAATGGGTTTCAGGTTGGAGCAAGCTGAGAAGCATATACATGTTTGAAATATCTTAGTAGAGTTTCCAAAAGGAAGTTGAGATAGCAGGGTTTACAGAGACTGACAGGAGGAGAGTGGAATAAGAGGTGTGTGTGTGTGTGTGTGTGTACACAGAAAAGACTTAGGCATGTTCAAATGCTCTTGACAGGGAAAGTTGACCGGGAGAATAAAGAGAGAATGAGTTTGAGGCCACATCGAAAGGAGAGAGGAGACAATCAAACATTCAAGTTCTGCACATATATTCACAGAAATAAAATGTCATGCTACCTTCCTAGGAGGAATAAATAATACTTTCCAAAAAATATAGTATACGCATAAAAATGAGGGAGCAGAATTTCCTAATTGTCTCAATCAAATTTTTTTTAAAAAAACATAAGCAGCCTTACAATAGCCTAAACTCTGTTTTGCAATTTACCCAGAAGCAAATTGACGAAATACTGGAAATGTGGAATAGTTCATAGGATTGTACACAATGTAAAGCAAGTAGAATGGCAGATATGCAGATAAGCGATTAGGCAGGATGGCTAGGCAGTTAAACTTCTGAACATCAGCTGTCTGCGGGGCTGTCTATTGATTTAATCCCCGAGTTATCCGGCTCCTGGCATAACAGAATTCTAATGTCATGCCTGAGCAACATCAGATAATAAACCAGATACAGCTTTGAAAATGCATGCGGTCCATTGCATATATTTTTTTAATGAGCTTTTTTTTTCTTACCTTAATCATTTCAGTCTCTTATTAAATTCCTATGGCATTTTCACCCTGAGGAGTGGCAAGCAGAGAAAAATCTGCCTCTGGACCTTTACTAAATTTCTTTGACATAGTGGCAGTGATTTTCTGATAATCCTGTGGTAGAAATAACAACATGTCTGGAACCGAGACTGAATTACTAATGGATGTTGATTCACTTTTTAAATCTAGTACATTTAGTTTGCCAGTATATATGTTATCCCTCTGCTCTATGGTTAATATCTGTTCTGAGTGCATTTCTTTTGGAGATAGGGCAATGGACAGTAGATATATGAAGCAGAGTAAATTGTGCCAGGTTCTATCTCTTGCTTTATAAATCACAGAAGGTGCCATTATATATGTCGATGATTCATAGGGCGATCATATGGCCATTTTAACAGTAATGGAATGAAGGTTTTCTTTCATACTCCAACTTGTACTCGTTTTAAAAATTCTAGATTTTATCAATATTCTGATGACAAAATGAATAGTCATTTACCCTTTGACTACTGACAGTTTCTTTATAGAATTTTTCAGTTTCTGGATTTTTAGTCATGACTTGTACTTCAAAGTTTCCGTGGGGAAGAGAACACTAAGGATTGAACCCCCAAAGTACTAAGCTACATTTGCAGCAGTTTTTATCTTTTGAGACCGTGGATCCCTAAATTTCCCAGGGTTGGCCTTGAACTTGTGGCCACCCAAGTTGCTGGGATC
>PVJX010025973.1:0-26349 GCA_004027295.1 Dolichotis patagonum | reverse complement strand
CTCTGAGCCTGCTATCACCGAACAGGGAATTAGGAAGACACGCACACAGCTGGCTTTGAGGGCCAACTGAGCAAGGAGCAGGCGCAAAATTGTCTCAAATCAGCTTAAATTCCAATATTATAGCTTTATTCTCTCATTTCTCTATTTGCAACAGAAAGCCTCATCAATAGGCAGATGCATATTTTGCAACTGAACTTCCATAGGAATGGAGAATAAGAGGTAAAAATATCAACACCAGGATGGAATCCAGTCACCTGGTTCTTCTACACACAGGTTAAGGTTAATGAAGTCAGCCAGATCATCAAGTCCTTCTTGTCACCATAAGCCATTTGACCACCTACCTGTGCACTGGTAGAGGAGAACAGACCATTCTCCACCACTTACTGAGTTAGGTACCAGGAACCCAACTCAGCCCCCAGCCCATGTCAAGTATTCAATACTTGCTCATCAAATATGAATGCATTCTCTAGCAGGGTCCTGAATGCCAACCATTAAGACACACTATGGTTTCTGTTCTCAACAAAATCAAGAAGATCCAATGGTCTGCTGGTCAGCTAAGTGGGGAAGGGTCAACAGTAAGTGGTGACCCAGAAAGCAGGGTAAACCCCATCCTCACTAATGGTGAGTGGACTCATCTCCCTGATGCTCTGGCGTCAGACCAGGTTTACCAACCAGAGAAGACTTCTGGGAAAGCTATAAATTCTTTCTTCAGGGAAGGTAACTCTAGAAATTAAAAAACACATTCAGAAACATCCTTCTTGCTACACACAAGCTGTGCCCCCGAGTTTCTACAAAGACTGGATGGGGCACAAATAGCCCAACATAGTTACAAAACTCAGTTCCCTCATCTTTAAAGCAAAGACACTAATGTCTTTTTGCTGGCTTGTTGTCAGATTAAATGAACTAATTAATGCGGGCAGAGTGCCTAGTGCTGTGCCTAAAACACGAAGTACACTACATGGTAGATGCTGTGTTGGTTATTGGATTTGTCTAACCCTCCATGTCCTCTTGACTGTCATCTCACTCCTTCATATGGTCCATGGCATATGGAAGCTCCATGAAATATTCATCCCACTGTCTCCTTTCCTAGGGGCCTGAGGATTGTTCTGTGGTATGATTCCAAGCAGCTCAGCCTGTACTTACTAGTAAAACCCCCATAACTTGTACAAATATTCTGAAGGGTCACACTTTCAGTATTTCTACTTTTTAGGCTATGGTAGATGGAAGAAAGACCTTCTACAGATGTCCTGACCTAATCCCCAGAATTTGACTATGTTATCTTTCCTGAGCACAGGGAGTTCATGGGTGTGATTGAGTTCAGGATCTTTGATAGGGAGATTACACTGTATTCAGTTGTCTGTGAGCTGGTAATCACTGGGGTCCTTATGAGAGGTGGGCTGGGTGTTCTAAATCAGAGGAGATGTGAAGGGAGAAGCAGGGTGGGAGTGATGCAGCCACTATCCAGGGAATGTTGGCAGCCCCTGAAAAATAAAAGGGGTGAAGAATTAGTTCTCTCCCTCCACCCCAGCTGACACTTTGACTTTAGTCCAGATTTTGGACTTCTGCCTTTCACAGCTGTAAGCTAAAAAAAATCATTTAAAGCAAGCAGCTAAGCATGTGGCAAATTGTTAGAGCAGCGGTAGGAAACAAATACAGAGATAAACAACTAGCCCTAGGTCACCAATCCCAGAAAGGCAGCAGTGCTTCCCCTCCAGGCCCCACACGTGGGTCGGAAGGCTACAGTCTCCTCGTGGGATGTGTCACTTCCTCACTTAAGACTTGTTTTGATTCTTTTCAGAGCAGAAAAGAACTGGTCACTAGCAGAATCGCAAATCTTGTAAGACTGCAACTTAAGTTAAAAGATGGACACAGCCATAAGGAGGGGAGGTTGCCTGCGGAAAAAATGTAAGCCATCAGCATTAGTGTGGCCGTGTGTGTGTGTGTGTGTGTGTGTGATTTTTAGAGTTCAGAACAATCACATTATAAGTGGATCTGGGTTTCTACGTAGAATTTTTCAAACATCTACTGGAGAAAAATTAGAAAACTATGACCTCAACTGAGTGACATCTTAATCTTCAAAGAAGGAGCAGGAGCTCCAGTTTAGAGCTCAGAGGGATCTTTTCAAGGACAGAGGACTCCTCTGGTGAGATCCACCGCCTCCTGGCGGCGACGCTGAGCTCCTGCATGACATCTGGAGGCGGAGCCTGGTCTCTAACCTCCGCTCACGCCCCCGCCCCCACCACGTTTGAGCCTCCTCTGCTGACTCAAAGGACAGGGGTGGTTGGATGGAGCGAGTCCTGGGCGTCGCCCCACGCTTGAGCTGGCAGAGAGAACTGAAGAAAGGAGAGCAAGCGGCTGACACCTGTGCACCATTTGCTTCGCGTTGTCTCACTTTGCATGACTCCTCTGCTTCCCCTTCTATGAGCAAAGTGCTTTTCAAACAGAACTGCCGCCGGGAGGTTTGGAATGGAAGCCTGGAGAGGGGCTTGTCTAGAATATTTTCATCAGACTAGCTTAGAAAGCACGTGGGAAAATGACAATGATTTTTAAATATATATGTTTGTGTACATACAGATAGAGACATGTAAGCATAAGAGTATCGGGGTAGATACAAGTGAAATTGGCTAAGGTAGGAGGTAATTTTCTGTGTTGCTTAGAGAAGTGGCTAAGGACTTATAACTATTTACTCATAAGTATCTTTGGGGTTTTCGTTTTGCTTTGCAGTGCTGGGAATTGAACCTAGGTCCTCACACTGAGCCACAGGGAAGGTAACTGTAGTTATTAAAAACCAGCTTTGTTTGTTTGTTTGTTTGTTTGATGAAAAATAAAGTTGCCCAGGCTAGGCTTAAATTTGTCATTCTCCTGCCTCAGCCTCACACACACCCCAAGTGCGGGGATTATAGTTGTATCATATTTTTAACTGGTAATATTAAATACACTTTGCACTTTTATGTGTGAATTGTTTCAACACTTTTTCCTCAAAAGTTTTAAAGACATCTTTCCTTTTGGCTGACAAGTGGTGATACCACAAGGAAAAAAAAAAGCAGAACAGAGTTGATTGTATCCATAGAATTCTAAAATCAAGTCCTTCCTTATGTTAGAAATGCTCCGGCCTAAATTTATCAAATCAGAATGTGCACTTTAACAAGATGCCAGAGTGACCCATTTGCGCCTTTCCATTTGGGGTGTTTTATGGTAGAACACCTGCAGTGAAGCCCAACTCCCTTGCTCATCTGGAAGATAGGTTATCTACTCACTAGCCTAGAAAATAGGGTTATAATCCTCAAGAGTTTAATGCTGTGAGCCTGTGGACCATTCTGTGAGGAGAAAGGGTCCGGGTCATTGTGGGACCAAGTATCAAGTCTTGCCCTCTAGGTGAGTCAGCTTTCTATCACTGTAACAAAATACCTGCGATAATCCACTTAAAACGGGGGAAGGTTTACTTTACTCAGTGTCAGAGGTTCTAGTTCATCCTAGTTTGATCTTGATCTTTGGGCCTATGCTGAGGCAGAGCGTGGCAGGAAGTGTGTGACACAGAAAAGCTTCTCCCCTGGTAGTAGCAGAAAAGCTACAAAAAACACAGAAATGTCTAGGGTCCCACTGTCCCCTTCAAGGGTGTTCTCCAAGTGACTCCCCTTCCTCTCTAATATCATCCCCTAAAAGCTCCGCTACCACCACCCGATCGTACTACGGGCTCGTGACAGACTTCAACTGTGGGCCTTGGGGAAGGTCAAGATGCAAACTCTAGCACTCATCGATTCAATGATCAGAACATGGAAGAATCACAACTATGAGATTTCAAATCAGTGAATTCAAAGCTCCCGAGCAAGGTCCAGTCTCGGGTCACACAGTGAACTCCAAACCTACATGGGGTACTGGTGGTCATGGTCCCTGAACCACGGAAGGTAAAGTAGTCCCACTTTGAGGCCACTGATACCAGCACTAGAACACCTACGACCTGCTGCTGGAGGCACCAGCAGTCTAGGTTTGTACACCAAATCCGTTTTGTTACTGGCTTTTACCATACATGGAATGGCCTCCCTCGGGGGAATCCCCAGGGACCTCTGGCTGGCTCTTGCTGTGGTCACTGCTCTATCACTGACATTACAGTAAGGCATGTGATGCCAACCAGTTGGAATGTTTGTTCCAAATACCAGGATGTTCAATTCTTTATGATTACCCTTCAGTGGGAACCTCTGATATTTTGCAAGTATCACGCTTATTAAAAAATAAAATACTCGATCATCAGCCAGAATCTAAGGGCATTTCCACCCTGGAAGCATACATGCCAAAACTAACCAAACCACTTGGCTGTGTTTTCCTGTTTCATTACTGGCATGCAAACAATACAAGCATGGCCATTTGTGTTCTAGATATGCTATCACCCCTAACCAAGACAAAGGATCAAAACAGGCTTTGTTCTGGCACTCTCTGTTCTGGGGCCAGGGAGTTCTTGTAGGATTTGTACTTGCTCCTCCTGGGAGTGCAAACTGGATTCCCTTAAGTCCCGGTACACTTATTCCTGTAACTAAGACTTAAATAAGGATTCCCCCTCCCTATCCTTAATATTATCTGTGCTATTGCTGCCCCACAATTCCAGCCACAGAAAAGCACTGTCCTTGGTGGGAGTGGAGACCACAGGGGGAAAATCTCTACTTCCACGTGTCTCTGGGCTTCATGCTAGTCTCTTATATTCCACTTCACAAAATCAGTCTTTAATGGATTTGGGAAATCATTAGGTCTAATCTCTCCAATTTGTACTTGAGGAATCCATGACGAGGAGCAGTGATATGCCTAAGGCCTTCCAGTTAGTGTTTGGTGGAACCAGAGACAAATTCCTGGTCTTCTGCCCTTCAAACACATGTGCGACCACTGCCCTTCAAACACATGTGCGGCCACTGCCCTTCAAACACAGCTGACACCCACAGGTCTTCTGTCCTACCTAAAAAAGTGATTTTTCAAAGTGTCCTTCAATATCAATGTCACACATAGTGCATGGACACCATCCAAAGAGTGATTGACAATGTGACTGTCTAAATAGTGTCTATCAAAATATTTCCTGATTAATAGCCAAAAATTCACTGAATTTAAGAACTGACCTTGCATGTAAGGCTGAAAATGTACTCACATGCTTCCTGGGTCATATTTTCCAAATGTGTAAAATGATGCTAGCAATAGGTCCTTGTCGGCTTCTCAATACTAGGAAGATAGATTGGGAGAAGACTTTATTCTATCAGTTGTTGCATAAATGGATTTGATGCCCACACACCTGGATTTCACTTCTGCTCCACAGATTACTGGAAGAAGGAAATAAGTCCTTTACAACTTGGGCCAGGCATTGGTACATCTTTTAAAATGGGGTAAAGACTTGTATCTCATTATTTAACTTAGTAGAGGACAAAATGAGATTATAGTCAATCAAGTGTCCTGCCTGGCACACAGGAGGCATAACAATATGGACCTCACATTCTACTCTTTTCCTTCTGTATCAGATTTTTCCGTCTAGGCTTCAACTTCCCCAGAGCTTGGTGCCTTGCACAAATACAAAGCTGACACTCAATAAATGCTTCTAATTGATTGCAAAGTCAGAAGAAACCTGAGGCTGGCCCATGAGTTTTATCGCCCACAGAAAACTGAGGAAATGAGCTGGCACATGAGACTCAGCACATGTTAAACACATCACCCATGTCATCCCAGTTTGTCCCGGTGGCCTCTCTGCAGCACAGACAATCAGAAGCTTCATTTTATAATCGAGGCTATGGTGGAACCAGGAGGTTAAGTACTTTACCCAAGGCCAGAAATCCTCCAAGTGGCAGAGCTGGTCTTCAAAACTCTCCCTGTTTGGAGCTGGCCTCATAGATTTTTCTTCTGTGTTGGACCCACGCTTGGATCCCTTATCCTTTTTAACCAGAGTTCATTTCAGCAAGGAATGTGTTTCCCAGTTTCTTGATGGCATTTTTTTAACCACATGCATTTGTTTGGTCAGGATGCCATAAAACATTCTACAGACTGGGTAACTGACACAATGCAGGCCATACTCAGTCGTGTGTGCCACCTTGGGGTTTGCTGGTGACCGGGCAGTATATTTCTGGTGCCTGGAGGATTAGGAAATCAACACCCAGGCCAAAGTCATCAAAAACTAAAAACTACTGTAAGGTCTGGAGCAGGTCTTGTCAAGTTGCCTGGGTATAAAATTCTCTCCGAGGGCCTTCTGATAGACTCTAGGTCAGTGACGTGAGCCTTTCGGAGATCGAGTGCCCGAAGTGCTCATGGCATCATCGCTTGGAGCCGCTGCTCCTTTCTGAGCATGCACGTGGCCCCTGGGTGTGCTGTTATTCAAGGCTCTGCTGCTGGGGCGAGATTCTGGGGCGACTTGGCTCATGTGCCAACAGAGAGGGCTACACATACCCGCTGAGCCACTCCTGCTATGGGGTCACCACCCTGGCGCTAGCTACTCTTCGCAGGCTTTTTCATTCAGATACCCTGTTTTTCTCCATGTCTTAAAGGTTTCCTGTCCCATATTTCTCAGAACCGAAGGTAACATCGTCTTTTAAGGCATATCTATGAGAATTCTTACAATAGCATCTCTGAAATCTCATCCAGAGAGAGAAAAGATTTATCTTGCTTTGCATGTCTTTGTTTCCTACAGGGTCTCACTCAACATTTTAGCAGATATCTTCAGTCTCTGTAACATCTTTAATTCCTCTACTAATGCAATAGGTGCCGTGGGTACCCTGCCCATTCCGGACCATGACAGCCAGGAGCAGACAAGCCAGCAATGATGGAGAATCAATGACTACAGGAATAGCTCGCTATCAATGGTAGACAAATGCACCAGATTCCTTGTTCTTCATTTGGGTGATTCTGGGGTAACACTGACCCCAGAGCTCCTGGCTAGAAAAGAGCTCCCGCTCCTGCTCCTCAAGGTGGTAACTACCTTCATGGGCTCCCTGTTCCTTGGCTTCCACACTGGTCTTTTTGTTTCTCCTCATGGTGCTTTCCGGTATCATCTCCCAAACGTGATTCTTTATCTCGGGTGTGTTCCTCAGGGGTCTTAACAAAGGCAACCACTAAAATGAAACCTTTAACAGATGTGATATGAGCACTAGTAGAGATGACCTATACAAATCCAGCACCAAGATTGGCCCTAATTACTATGTTATTATGTGTTTCCACAAAAATACTCACTTACTGGCTGTATATTTTATACAGCCCAGTGTGAAATGAAAATAATTTAGCATCAGGGAAAGAAATTATTATGGAAAGTACTAGAATATAAAGCTTGTTCTTTCTTTCATAGTCCTTCAACCTGTCAAAATATTCTTAATTTGCTATTTAATGTCATTTTGGGTAATGGAAATTAAATTGCTTGCACCAACTTTACCATTAATCTTTAGGTTGGGCAACATTCATTTAAAAAGTGCAAGTGTAAGTGTATTTAACTTGCATGCATATTCACTGAAATTGTGTAGTTCGTTCATATTTTGTAGCTCATGCATGTACATGTATTTTGCTTCTTTCCTGAATAGTGGGAATATGACACAAAAGAAGCTAAACTCTTTTTAAGTCAGTGTACACACATTCTACTGGCTGTCCCTACCTTTGACTTAGTGATGAGTCAGAAAGGACTGAAAAAAATAATAATTCTCCATTGCTCTGTCTTTCCCTCAATCTGTATCTTCACATCCAGAGGAAGCATTTGCCTCACTGAGGAAAGTGAGTTAGGATGGCCATGATAGAATCCTCTAGTTGTATCAGTTTCTTATGGTACCAAATGCTTTGTTCTGCACACCAAACAGATAGCAGCTCAGATGGAAAGACGCCATGTCAGGGTGGTCACATTCCTCCCCCCACCTAGCCTCACTCACATTTTCCTTGTATTTGCTTTGAGTCCAATGGCACTTTCATGGAGCATCACAAACACTCAATCCGAACAGGCAGCAGAGACCAGAGGATGCACTGCACATACCTACTCAGCTCCCATGCACATCCCCAAAGCACAAGGTCAAGAGTAAACGTGTTATAGATTCCAAGATGGCACCAGCAGTGTTCAACCAAGTGCAGAGGACTTCAGAGCACATGGCCTGCTGAGGTCGCAGGTCTCACCATGCAGGTTCTGATCAGGAGAGAGGGAACGGGTGGCACACTGAATACCCGTAAGTGAGAATCATGATTCTGCATTATAACCAGGGAGAGGCTACTTAACTCTGGGCTCATCAGAATCCTTATTGGTTGAATATCTTGTCTGTGATAATTACAAATGAATGATTTTTTTAAAAATTTCTGCATTATTTTGCCAGAATGGGAGGATATCCTTAAATCCTTTGATATTCCAACAGGTTATTTGAATTGAGAATGATTTAAAGGACACACCTGTCCCTTTCTTAAGGATTCTCTATTCTTACTTGTCTTCCTTAGGAAATGCTGACAGCTTTAGAACATATCTGGAAACAGCAAAATTCTTTTTAGATACATTGCAAGGTAGTTTTTCTCTTAAATGCTTCAGGCTTCCAGGCACTTTGACGAGGCATTTTTAAATCAGCAATACATACGCACAGACACACACACCCTTGTTTTCCAAGGCCCACAGGAAATCTTCCCACCAGTATCCCCGCACCTGCCTTTCCTCTGTGTTTGTCGCTGGGATGTCTGCTGGCTTCTCTTAGAGGACCTTCAGGGGAACACTGCCTTTTCCATGTGTGTGTGTGTGTGTGTGTGTGTGTGTGTGTGTGTAACTTCCTAGAAACTGGGGCTGTTTTCTCTTGCCAGGCGCCAGACCAGGCCTTCCTGTGCTGCAGGTCACTTCTGCAAGGACTCTCGGAGCTTAGTAAGCAGAGAGAAGGTCATTCCCAGACAGGATGCTGGGAAGACGCCCTGTGTGAGCCTCGCTGAGCAAGAGACGCCAGGGGGAAGAGAATGTGGGCCAGTCCCCCCGGAAGTTATTCAGGAGCCTGCAGTCCTATGATAAAGAGGCAACCAAAGCCAGTCCTAAACAACTAAAATAACAATGCTCTAAATTCCAGAAAGTCCTCAAACAATGACTGGACATTCCTAATCCCTCATTTGCTTATTTTTACACCAAGAATTTTCAGAGACACAAGAAACCAGAGTTCAGACTTGAGCTTCAGAGCAGGACTAAAGACTGCGGAAAGATGTGCTGACCAACGCCGGGCACCTGGTGGCCTCCTGCCATCCAGATCAGGGGTCTCCCTGGGCCACACAGCTCTGTCCTTCCAAGACCTCACCACTGTCAACAGCTCATGGGGGGGGGGGTTGGCAGCAGGAGCAGTGTAGGCCCTGAGCAGCAGGAGCGAGGTCACATGCAGAGAAATTTCTAGGGTTCATGTTACCAAGAGATGCAGCTACGTAGGGCTCCTTAGAAAGTTCACCCTAAATAAACAGGCTATTTGAGGAACCAGAAATTTCCTAAATAGCTACCTGACTTGAAAGAGCTATAAAAATTCCTTGAGGTGTCAGACTATTTCAAGGCAATTTTAGTTAAATGGAAATATATATATATATATATATATATATATATATACACACTCTCTAGGATTATTTGTGTGTATAAATGATATATACAATTTTAAAATTAACATTCTGAATATTATTTTATATATCAACATAAATAATCGATAATTTAGCAAATAGATGATGGATGTGGATAGATAGATAACAAATGATAGATAGACTGAAATATAGCTAGATGATAGAATGCATTTGTTTCTCAGTAAGACCCATTCTTCATAAGGAGGAATAGAAACTCCCATTTGTCATTTGTCTCACTGGTTTGGAACTGAACTGGGAAATTTTATTACAATCCTTCCTCTGCCTTCTCAGCTGCAAGCTGGGTCCTTCATCCCTGCTCAATTTTTTTCTTTTTGATGGCACTTTTAAAGTGCAAAGCATGTACTCTTCATTGCTTATTACTTGTCTCCCTCTTAGAATTTAAGAATTTACTTGTCTTCCCACTTAGAATTTAAGTTTGCGAGGGAACGATGTTTTTCAGTGTTTCTTTATGGAACCACCTGCACAGAGTGACCAGTAGGAGCTCAGAACAAAAGCAACTGCGCTCAATTCCAGAATTCGAGAGCATCAGATAGGTGACGGGGTGCAGCTCAGTGGTACAACACTTGCCTCGAGTGCAAGAAGCCCTGGGTTTCATCCCCAGCACCACACACACAAAAGTGCACCAGATCCTTGGGGTCCCACTGAAACTTCCAGCCAGTGTGGACCTAGATAGAGGGCTGGGTTGGGATTGAAAGAGTACTTTGTTAAGAATGGAGGGTTCATCAAAATTAATGTGGGAGGGGGCGAGGTTCCAGGAATATGGAACCAATAGGACAGGGTTTAGTTGAACCAAAGGAAGAAGTTGGACCACCTGGAACAAAACCCAGACATGGGCCAGATCTCTACAGGTCCAGTTTGCACACGGCCAGCTGGGCTGCGGAGAAACAGGCCGCTCGGTGAGCTCTGCAGAATCCACCCTGCTCTCTTTCTCGGAGATTCTGTACATCCCTCTGCCCATCTCCCTGGGGCAGGGATTTACACCACATCAAGCCTACTGACATTGCTGGCAGCACCACTGGTGTGAAGGAGTCTCTGGACTTGAGTCGAGAAGAGAAGGTAGACAGAGGTTAAGGCCAAAATCCACGCGGGACAGCTTGGGAAAGAGCGGAAGGAGGAGCGGCTCTGCTCTTCACACTTAGGTCGGTTCCTGCCAGACCAAACTGAGTTCTGCAGAGCTGTACAGCCAGCCGTTTCCTGGCACTGTGCAGCTTACTGTGAAAATAAACAACTCATTTTGCAGCTCCCTCCCTAGACTGTGGTGTAGACAAGGAGGCACTGGAGAGTTAGGCTGAGATTTTAAATCCCGTCCAGTTAGCTGAGCCCCATCTCAGCAAGATTTCTGCTGGCTCTCTTTTCCTCTCCACCCCACTCTGATGCAGGAAGCCAAGCGGGCAGTGCCTTAAGCTGTCTCTGGGTTCTCTAAATGAGATGAACCCTGTGGAGTTTTGGACGTGGATCTTTGCAGATCACAAAGATAAGTGCATGGATGGGGATACTTATGGCATTGTTTGTATGGAAGGATAGAACAAGCTCTGTATTTGAGAACCAGGTTTATTTAAATCATAAATCACCATTCTCACCAACTAGAACAAGAAAAGCCAATGCAAGCCTATGCACATAGTCAGAGATGAGTTGGAATTCAATTTGGAATAGAATTGAAAGAGGAAGGTTGCTTCTGGCTTTCAGAGTCAAGCTCAGAATGAAGCATCCCTACTTCCAAGTGGAAGCACTGTCCACATTTTTATTAAGCAGAACATTAAGCTCGAACATTAAGCAGAGACAAGTAGAAGACAGGTGTTTAAAACTTAAACCATTCTGCTTGCAGCGGGTGCCAATCCTGACACACAGATGTTGAGATTCTGGACTGCAGTCTGCTTTTGTTTGGAAAAATTAGCAGACCAGCTTAAAGAGCTTCCTAATGTACGTACTGGTTTAATTATTACTTTAATCAGAAGGCTGAGGTTTCTTCAAGGGCAGCTTCCTTCCCTGAAATTCCTTCCCTGGCTTAATCCACAGGGACCTATTCTGCACCTTCTCTGTGTTTCATGAGGGCAGGTGGCCAACTGGATCTTTGACCAGCTTTGTGCCCTGTAAACAAAATGTACCCTAATTAAAGGAGGTGGATGGAGGGGCTTACGATGGGGAGGAATTTGAACATGGGTACAGAGTCGGGTGATCAAAGGTTAACAACCCATTTAAATGAAGTCTAAAAGGAGAAATGACTCTTCCTGACGGCAGTTTTCATTTAGATGTCTGATCTGCGGGGTAACAGAGAGGCGGCCCTCGCGGCTGATGCCCTTGGCTTGGTTCATTAGATTTTAGCAAATTTACCAGAAAATCTGAGGAGTAAGGCGCGAGTACAAGCTTCACCATAACACGAATGCACCAGATCCTGTTTTAGAAGCATCTGCCTCTCGCCTAGCAGTTTTCCTGCCAGCTTTCTCTCTCAAAGGTCAGGATGGCTGATTTCTGAGACCCATCCTGCCCTCCCACCTTGCCCTAGCTATGCTGCTTCAAACCAAGGGCAGCTCTGGAGGAAAAAGTACTGCATTTCAGTTCCCCGTTATTTTGGGAGCCTTGTATGGAATCTAAGAAAGAAACAAAAGTTTTAGCCCAGAAAGCTCAACATATTACAAAAAAAATTTGAGTTTTACAAATCATTCTAATTAGGATGGCTTGCAATCTAGTGTCCTAGATTCCCCCCTGTCTGCCCAGTGGCATTTCTCTAAAACAGGATTTTGGGGGTTCACTTGCACTTGGCTCTGCCAGTGCTTGTTTTCCTGGGAGATGCAGGACCCTTTTGCTCCTCCTCTGTTTCCCCAATCCTGATAGCTTCAAATTCTATTTTCAGCCTCTGCCCACGACGATAAGCCTTTTGTTCTGTTCCAAGCCCTCATGCTGACACAGCGTCCTTCCTCCTTTACAATCTGTCTGTCCCTTTGTATATTTATCTCTGCAGGAATGTTGTGCCAAAGAAAGAAAAGTCAGCTACAGCGCTTATTCCCCGAAGCCTAGTGGGTTGTTGATGTCTCCCAAGAGCAAGCATTTGTCCGAGAGAAGAACGGTACAGCTCAAGGCATCCCAAAAAACAAACCAGCCCTACGTCAGGTTCCCAAGTCAGGCACAATAGGGAATTCATAACAGATATATTTTTTCCTTTGTTTTAGAACAAATGGTGCTTGTTAGTGCCTGAACTTGAGAGGGGGAAAGGAGGGTGTTAGGAGAAGCGAAACAAGTGGTTTTACAATCCTCTTCTCTTCCTTTCCCAGGGTTCCCAGAGCTCCCTGGTACCTGCCTTTGGGGCAGCCAGGTTAAGGGCAGGAGGTGACTCATGACTGGAAGGTTTCTAATGCGACCTCTGGTTGGTTATTTTTGTTCTGCCCCAGGGTTCCCTGGAGTGAGGTGAGAGTGCTCGTGTCACTTTCTGATGATCCAGAACCCTTCTGTGTGGTGTTTTGAGGAGTTCTTTGTAGTTTGTGATCTATTCTGCATTCCTCAAAATAAAGGTGATGCATCACTTTGACAGAATATTCAAAATGGAAGCTTCTGGAAGTTGTAGGCTCAGAGGGCAGAGTGAGATTTTTTGGAACTGTACTCTTCCATGGAGCCTTTTACATAAACATGGCAATATTTTCAAGGCAAGACAAGGGAGTATAGAAAAAGAGACGGGCTTCTCAACTATAACAACGTGACAAAAATCGAAGGGCATCACCAAAACACAGATTCTCGGTGGTCATCCTCTCTTCTCCATCCATTTTCCCTCTTTCACAACTAATTTAGCTCATCCTGGTGTTCTTGTTTAAGGGTTTAAATTTCTCACTATAAATAAAAGTTTTCTTGGTGACCTTATAAGAAAGCACCCAAGAGGAAGGGCCAGGAACTATATATGGTCCCCAAGGCCACATCTCCATGATCCACTCCTTTCAACTCAGCACAGGTCTCTCTCATATGGCCCAGCCCTTCCCCTTGGGTGGTATCCAGACGCAAAGTCAACTGTCTCATAATTGGCTATGCTTCATAGACAGTTTCATCATATTTATGTAGATGACCCACCCAGGGTAGGATTCTCCTCTGTCTTTCTCTCTCTCTCTTACAACTCCCTGGATGATGCAGCTCAACTTTGGGCATTCCAGACCTGGTCACCACCAGCAGCCCCACTAGCACTGGAAGAGATGTTCACTGGAACTAGGGGTTTTGAATCCTCCCCAAGCTTCTTGGGTTTCTTCCTCAGTGAGGCCAGGAGGATGGGGCTCGATGGGAATGATTCCAGAGAGGAAAGCAGAATCCCTGCCACCGTTTGTTCTCACAGAGAATTTCTGCTCCCAGGATCTCTGTGGAAAAGTCTAGTCATCTCTGGTGACAGAGAGACCATCAAGAAGCTGCCCTTTGTGACATTTCTGAATGCCACAAAAGAGATCACTAGCCGTGTGACTGACACGCAGGTGTCCCTGGGGCTGCTTACATGAACACAGGGACGTCCTCAGGCCAGAGCCTCCTGCGGCAACTATCCTGGGTCAGATGGATTCAGTGAACCTGCATGTCATGCCTGTTCCATGCAAGAATTTTTGGCCAGCCTTCAACGAGTGAAAATCAAGTCATTGCAGTGAAAAAGACAGATAAGCAAAAATAAACACAAGAAAGGACAGTGTTTGCTATTAATAACACTTGTATGTAATTACAGACTCAAACAGGGCTATGGCAAGAAGACAGAAATGACTTTCATTAGGAGAAGGGAGGAGAATGAGGGAATGGAGGAATTTCTCTCACATGGGCTTCACTAGCAGGCTATAGAGAAAGGGCTGCTTGCTGAATGAACTAAACTGAGAGTGCTTTGGGGTAACATTGTCTGTGACCCCTGGATGCTGTCCCAGAATCTTTCTTCTTTTTTATTGTTACGGATTTTGAATTATCCAGGAGGAAGAACTCTTGAGAGTGATTGGTATTTTAAATGTCAATTCACCAGTCAAACACAGGTTGTGATCAACAGGAATGAACATAGGGTGAGCAACTGGTCCAGTCAGGTTGGCTTTTTGCTACTCTGACAAAATACCTAAAACAAACAACTTAAAGGAAGAAGGGTTTCTTTTGGCTCATGGTTTCAGGGGTTTTCATCCATGATTTCTTGGTTCCATTGCTGTGGAACGGCTATGAGGAAGAACTTCATGGTGGAAGGGCCATGGTGGAGTAAAGCTATTCATCATGGTGTCCAGGAAACAGAGAGAGAAGGAAAGAACCCAAGAGGAAGGGCCAGGAACTACATATGGTCCCCAAGGCCACGTCCCCATGATCCACTCCTTTCAACTCAGGCCACCTCATGTTTTCATCCCCTCCTAATATTGTCACCAAATTATGATGTCATGAGCGGATTAATCCACTGACTAAGAGTCTTCATGGCTCGATTGCTTCCCAAAAGCCCATCAGCAACAACACTTTAAAGATTGTGAGCCTTTAGAGTTAACATAGTCTGTGGCTTTTTAATTTGGATGTTTTCCTGCTATAGCAACATGCGGTCTATCCGCTCAGTGCTGGGAACCAGGTGCTGTAGTCAGGGGTTGTGAGGAGAACAATTAGAATCAGGACACTGGATTTGTATTATTATTTTATGATGGTCGTCCAGAGCTAAACATAGAAAGTGCAGGAAATCTGTCCACAACACTAAAGACTCAGAATATTCAGCCAAGGGCTGAATCCCACAGCAATGTCCTCATGAGTCCAGATGAAAACCTAGAGCCCTTGACAATTCCTCCCATGAGTCCAACTGGATGGAGGTCTAGAGCCCACGAGAAGGTCTCACACCAGTCTCTTTTATGAATCTGTGCTGGGAAGGCCCAGAGCTCAGTGGTGGAAGCCAGAAAGTCTAAGCCAGTGGGGTGAAGGAGCTGTGCTGGTAGGTTGAGAGTTTTACACTGGAGCCAAGAAGTCATGCTCAAAATAAGAACCAGGGCTGCCCTGAAAAGCACCACAGCCATCCTCGGCTGTTCTGAAAAGCATAGCGACATGGAGGTCTTGAGCTCCTCCAACATTAAGAACAGTGGAGTACATGCCAGAAAGCCAGCATGACAAGTTTCTCCTGGAGATTAAACAGCACACGTCTTCCCCTCTGGAGCCAAGAAGTGATGCTCAATGTAAGGACAAGAGCTTCTCCAAAGTGAACCACAGCCACTCTCACCCACAAGGTCCTGAGCTCCTCTAATGACAATGGTTGGACTCACCCTGGGGAAGCTGGTCATGACGAGCTCCTCCAGGAGAATCAACAGCTCAAACAGCAACACTTAGAGAGACCCACAATGCCTCCCCTTCGCCGTGTCTCTTATTTATGCTGGCAACTTTCCTCAGGTGGAACATCTACACTCAGCACCATGCTGATTTAATTCAGCTGGTGTTAAGTTTACCACAAGTTTTTAATCCATAATAACAGGGGACCCCAGTTCCCAGTCAGTCCAGCAATCAAGAGGACAAATAACTGACCTCTACCCTGTACTGTGCTGCTAAGTTGGGATGGCTGGTAGGTTACGAGTATCTGACACATCTTTTTTGTTTTAATATTTTCAATTCACAACCCCCTTCATAAGACAAGAAGAACCTGTATAGGAAAGAGAATACACAAGAGATGGGGCAAAGCCCATGAAGATGGCAGGAGAGCTCAAAGTCAAGCAAGGTTGGAAATCCAGCAGCCATTCGCCTTTAAGAGGAGGGAGAATACATGGATCCTCAAAAGATGAGGGAGGAAGGGACAAGTAAGGACAGACGATGACTGAGATGGTAAAAGGAGCTGAACTGCCTACCGCCACCCTGGGAGGAGCCAAAGTCATTTGCTGAGTGAGGGAGTCAGGTGGAGGAGGCTGGAGAGGTGGGCCTGGATCTGGAGCAAGAGTGAAAACATTTGGAAATTATGTTGGGGTTAAGCAAAGGAGAAGTTTAATACACAGAATGGGTCTGGGCCCTCTCAGAACCCTTAAAATAGCAAAATGCAGGCCCTGGAGTTTTGTTAGTGTTAACAGCACACTTCAGCACGCAGGGGAAGGAAGACCCTCTAGAAAGGCAGAGTCTGTGTTTCCATTCCAAGCATTTCCACTCCAAAAACTGTAGCATTCCGAGCATTAAACCAAGACCCCCAGATAGCTGCCTGCAGGGACAGTCACCTTCCTCCCACACAGCTGTCCATGGGGCCCAGAGAGATCGGCTGTGTCTCATTCTCGATCTTTCTGCCAACTCCCTGTACCCCTGGGAGCTGGGACCCTGGATGTGCTGAGAGCCAGTCTGGCCTGACTCAAAGGAAGAGCGGAGAATCCCCCGTCACAGTGATGGAGAGGACCTTTTAGAGCTTTTAATGATGACAAACAGCCGGCTGTGGCCAGCATGCCATAGGTTCCCCACCACTGCCCTATGTGAAGGATAGAATTACAAGTGCGCTGAAAACTTGTTTCTGCATCAGAATTCCCATTTCCCAGCTAGAGATTTAAAATAAAAATGGGAAGAAATGATAATCGGGTAAATGATGGCTAGATTAGCTTAATGGAAGTCATCATTTCACAGTGAGTTTGTATTTCAAAACTTTACGTTGGACACCTTAAATACACCCGTTTTTGTTTTGTCAATCACACCTCACTAATACTGTGGGAAGGGACTCAAAATGGGAAGAAAAGCAGAGTGAAGAGGGGCTTAGCCATCGTGGCCATCTGGGGATTGAATTAATCCTAAAATCATTCTTAAAACTTGGCTGCGATCAGCGGTGCCAATCAGATGAGAGAGAGACTCACAAGGGCACAGGGGCAGGACACTTAAAAATAAAAATGATAAGTGACCTGGACCCACTGCTGTAGTATGGCCGTCCAGGCCTCAAGATTCTGGCATTTTAGAGGAGGAAAATAAATAGACACAAAAAGCTTACAAAGAGAGAAAAACTCAAACCAAACCAAATTTTGTCTACCCCATCATATCACCCAAAATTGACCTGGAGAACTGAGGAGTATTCTCAAAAAGAACCTGTTGTCAGAATTTTTTCAGAACATACAATGAGCTTTTCGACAAGATAATCCAGCCAAATACAACAGTTGGAGGGGAAGGAGGAAAGAGAAGAAGGGACAGAAAGGGGGGAAGGAACGAGGGCTGAAGAAAGAGAGAAAGAAAGGTGACTGTGTGGTGACATTGTGAAAACTCAGCAATGGTCCCACAGGCGCCCCCCGTGGGAAGGACACAGCTACGGAACAGCAAAATCCCACAATCACCCAGGTCCAAAAGACAAGTGGCCGGGGACCCCGGCCCCAAGAACATAACACAAGCTTGGGGATTTTGAACTCTGGCTTATCACCCTCTTCTGCCTCCCTGCCAACATAACATTCTTTTGATAATTTTTCCTTTTAAAGGAGATACTACTCTTACTAAAAGGTCAACCAGCTAAAAATATTTTGCTAGTGTTTTCCATGTGCTTTTCTGCATGAATTCTTTGCTTCTAGTCTTGCCTGGAAGAAATGACTGAAGCATTTTCCACCCACACGGAATGGTTTTCCAGGCACTAGTGCCAATGTTTGTCTTTTCAATATTCTTTCCCTACTTCACCCTCTTTGGTCTTATCAGTGACTGTCAGAAGACCCAAAAGAACAATTTTATTTTTAAAGAAAGAGTCAACCATTTTCTTTAATACTTTAAGCCAAAGAATCAGAGTTCCTTTTTAATAAATCTGTTTGAGAGAACTAAAGCAGAGCGCAGAGTGCTGGTTTGTGTGGGGTATTATCAGCGTTGATTTTCCTTGGGGAATGGTCTCCAGGGTATCTGTTTGCCCAAGGTAGGAAAAGCAGGTCTGCACCAACCTCCTAGTGCAATTGGGGGAAGGGGTTCCAATATGATCCTAGAATTGCTTTTTGCAAAATCACTTCTTTGGACCTAGACATAGAAGATCCCTATTCAATACTCTTTTCCATACTGCATTATTAGAGAAAATTCTTCTCATTCTTTAACATACAGCTCAAAGCTTATGTGTGCAAGGTAAGTTGTTCCAATTTCTAGATTCTTGTACCAGCGACCTCCTACTGCTGCTTGAGATTTATTTGTCTGTAAGTCTGTCATTCCATGGCACATCCTACTTCCTGTTAGATGCTTAAGTGCTTCCACACCCGCATCAGTCTTATTCTCTCTATAAAAATAAGAGCTGGAATTTAATGGGTACTATAAAGGAAATAAGTAAAATGGTAAGGAAGACTGTACTCAGGACCACCAGCATGGGATTACTGCAATAGGGAGAGAGACTGAGCTCAATTCCAAGGGCAGCAGGCTATGTGGAACTTGTGGCCTTGGAGCAGGTGGAGGTGGGGTGGGGATGGCGCCCAGTGAGTGGAACACTGCCAGGAGGAGATGCCCAGGGTAGTGAATTCCAGTTAAATGAACTTAGCAGCATCCTTTCCTAAGATTGCTCAGAAAGTGCTGAGAATGAGGGATTGGAAAAGTCAAGACCTCAACAAAAAAAGAGGCTTGGAGGAGTCAGACTGAAGTCCAGGCAAGGAGAGAATCTGTGCTGGTACCAAGGTCTTTAATAGAAGGAAATCATGTAATCATTGCCATTTAATTCAATTCGCATTATGCCTCTGTAAATAATTCAATCACTAGATAGTCAACTGATAATTGACCAAACTCTTGTTAGGATTTTGTGAACTCTCTTATTGACTAGCCCTTTTGGATTTTTATGTTCATCTTTTCATGCCTGAATGGTAGTACGAATTCTGCTAGGTCAGATTAACTGGAAGTTCCATCTTAGCTATCTGATCAGGGTCCTCATCACCAGTATCATCCAGGTGATATTTGGTCCTCCCAGCCAGATTCAGCCAGAATTCAGTTAGTTTGAGTTGGCCAGAGTTCTTACCCCTGATTTAATTTTTTTATTTAAATTTCATTTTAAATATGAAAGGCAGCCTGCCTTTTTTATTTCAACGTCTTCTTGCTTTGAGAATATCCTTCAGCCCTGAAACAGTCCCCTTGGGAATTTCTTTTAAGATTACAAAATATGAGACCAGGAGTGAATGGTAGAAAGTAGATAGGCTCAGGATAAGGTGAAAGGGAGTTATGTTTACTTTGAACCAATTTTTGTCAGGATCATCTCCTCCCCTCAAGAGCTGCCTATTGGCAAAATACCACTTACTGCAGAATTTGGGAACTGGGTAAATATTATCTGGTCTATACTTGGCATGGGAAGGGAAATAAAAGAAAGAGTGGGGGAGGGGAGAACAGGAAGGAGAAGGAGTAGGGAAAAAAAGGGAAGGGAAGGAAAGAGGATTGGAAGAGATAAATATATTGCTGAAGGTTCCAACCCTCTCAAAAGATAGGAGCTCTACAAGAATCCTTATTTCAAAAGCAAACCAATGCAGGCTGTTGGTAGAAATGTAATATGTATATCCATTATAGACAACAGTATAGAAGTTCCTCAAAAAATTAAAAATAGAACTACCATATAATCCAGAACCCCCACTTCTGGGTGTACCTCTAAAGGAAACCAGAGTCCTAAAGTGATATCTGCACCAACATGTTGATTGCAGAACCATTCATAATAGCCCAAACATGGAAACAACCTAAACATCCATTGACGGATGAGTGGACAAAAAAAATGTAGGATATATCCATGATGGAATACCATCCAGCTTTTAAAACCAGAAAAGGAAATCCTGTCATTGCAGCAATGTGCATTAATATTAATGTGGAACACATGTGGAGTGATGTAAGCCAGGCGCAGACATTCAGCCACTAATCTAAACAGCACATAGAAGCAGAGAGTAGAATGCTGGTTACCACAGGCTGGAAGTGAGGCAAGGGATACTGGGGAGACATTGTTCAAAGCATGCAAACTTCAGTTAGGAAGACAGCCCAAGAGACCTGCTGTGCAACATGGTAAGTGTAGTTAATAATAATGTGTCCCATACTTGAAGAGAGGGGTTTAAGTGTTCTCATCACAAATAAATATGAAATAATATATATGTTCTTAGCTTGGTGTATTCATTGCACAATGTATGCATACCTCAAAACATCATGTTGCACCCCATAAAAATGTGACATTTTTATTGTCAATTTGAAAAAGTTAATTCTTCAGTTAATTAAAAGAGGATCTCCAAGTCTTGACTCTTAACTCAGAACACCACTGAGCATAACTGGACTTCCCAGGGGCACTGAACTGTCAGCTTTCAGATGATTTAGGGCACCTAGTGGAATTCCAAGCATCTGAAGGCTCAGTTAACTAGAATTTTTTGTATGAAAATAACTGTCTTAGTCAGCTTTTCATCACTGGGGCCAAATACCCAACTTGTGCAACTTAAAAAAGGGAGGGTTTATTTCTGCTCACGGTTTCAGGGGGTTCAGTCTGTGGTCAGCTGGCTCAGAGGTTGACACGTGGTGGAAGGATCTGGTGGAAGGAGGCTACTTAGTTCACCGTAAGCAAGAAGCAGAGCAGGGGAACAGCACCAGAGAGAAAGAGCCAGGAACCAGACACTGACTTGAAAGTCATACTTCCATGACCTAGCCAGACACACTAAAAAATGTGCTTTACTAATCCCTTAGAATTTCTTATCCAGTCAAGTTAACACACCATAATTAGGTCAAAATAACCTAGTGTTTGCCATCAGTAATTTGGAAATAAGTTTCTTAGCTTCTATATTGTAAGCAAAGAGAGACGGAGCTCTTACTGTCCCTCTGGCAAAGTGAGTGACAGAAAGCAAACGCTGGCTCACCACAGGAGATCATAGCAATCTTGTTCAAGGCTCCAGCATTTATAGGAGACAGCCACACATGTATTTCCTGTAGATTTCAAAGAAATCACATGACTCACTCAGCTTTTTGACTGTGAAAACCAGCTGGAGCTATCTCAACCTAAGGTCAAATTCAAAATATGGATGAATTATCTGTATGGATGAATTATCTGTATGTACTCTAAATATATATATACATATATAATGTGTGTCTATGCTGTATCGTATATATCATAAATGCGTGTAAACATACATGCTAACATCTTATTTGAAATAATTTTAAAAATATAGAAAATTATGAAAATTATACAAAGAACTCTCATATACCTTTTACCCACATAAAGCACATTTTAACATTGGACCACATTTGCTCTGGTGTTTTCTACAGATAAATATATCAGTAGATGGCCATGTCTTTTATACCTCGATTTAGAGTAGATCGCATACATGGTTCTTCTTTACCACTGATTACATCAGTGTTTGCCTTAAAGTAAGAACACCCTTTCTTACATAAGCACAGTGTAGTTATTAAATTCAGAAAATTTAATGAGATAGGGCTCTATAATCTAATCTATAGCTCATAAAATGTGGCTACCGTGTATCTCAAAATCTTACTGCAGCTTTACACTATTTAATTTTTTTAATAAAACAAAAATGTTTTACTCAGTGCAGAAATAATTCATGAGAACCTTCCCACCAATGTATCTTAAGGACAAATTATTTGCCCTATAAATTATTTATTAACTGAGACATTTGCAGTATTGCTTAGCACTTAGAGCAGCTAGACACCTATTTATAGATCCAGGAAGACATTCTGATAGTCCAGCTAGTACCAAGTTGATATGGAAGGTCTGAGTTTTCCTGGTAAATGCAGTTAATCAGGAGGGAAGGATCAGTGGTAACTGCAGCTTTTAAAGATGTTAGCAGGAGGTGAGATTCTGAGGTTTCCAGTAATTAAGATGTGGGGTGGGGGGTGCTCCTATGAGAATTACTGCAGTCTCCATAGAGCCAGAAATGTGCACACAGGAACCCCAGCTTCTCTAAGGGAAAGTCTGCCTTCCAAGCTCTCGCTTGGCAGGGGCAGGGGTGGTGCTGTTCCCCGTGGTGAGCGTGTGCGCAGTGATCTCCTAATAATCCACACAGACACCGCTACTTATCCTCAGCTGCCACTCTCTTACTTCCCTTTGTCCCGTGTCGTCAGAAGAAATGTCCCATTACAGCAGTGCTTTCTTCTTTCTCCACTGGTCCTCATGATTCAACAGTTTCCCCAGAGGCAACCTCCCCGACAGGAAGCTGCCATGCCGGGGGTACTGGGGGTACTGGGAAGGTAGAACGTGGGATGGGCAAGAGCAGGATCAGAGCCCAAATCCAGTGGACACGCAATAGAGAAGCTGATCATGAGAAAGCAAGACACAGCCTTTGGTCTAAAGAGAGAGGTTTGCAGTTATAAAAGCAATGGGATAAAGATAGAAGCAATAGACCAAAAGAAGTAAATATATTTGGGGCTCGTAATGACTAGTTGCAAAGTGTCATAGAACAAAATACACCTTCACCTCATATGAGCTCACTTTTATTTATTTGCAGTGTCCAGATTTGGGACATTGCAGAGAATTCCCATCAGGCATTCCCTCCCTCTAATTAGCTAGCCTTAAAAAAAAGAAAGAAAGAAAAAAAGAAAAGGAAAAAAAGAAGCTACAAAGAGAATTTTCCTTTTTGCCCTCTAGGCGAAAACTGGCTGGTTGAGGTCAAATGGTGTCACCTCCAGAGCTGGTGCTCTGCACAAGAAGTGATCAGCCCATTGGGTTTCCAGATGTCCAGGTCTCCAAGCCAGCCCAGGTGGCTGCTTCTATCTAAAGATGCAGCTAACTCTGATGCTCACAAGGAGAAAACGGAGGAATGAGGGTCTCAATGGCAATCAGAACACCGCCAGCAACTCAAGTTAAGCAGAAAAACTACTTCACAGGCACCATTCTCTCCATTGTGGGAAATCAGGGCAGCTGGGGCCAGGAGGATTTGGAAGAGCAAGCAAGTGACCAGGTAGCATGCCTGCCACGGGGTTTGGAACAGTGCTTTTCAGAGTGCAGATGAAGGACCCCCACCCACCCAGGCTGGCAGCTTCATCCAGGGTGTCCTGTCCAGGGTTGAAGGTACTTTACCAGTCTTGGACAGGTTAAGCCTCCTTACAACCTGATGAGGTAGCTTTGGAAGTCATTTCATACCTGAGGACACTACGCTCAAGGAGATTAAATGATAGTCTCAAGAGCCTCTGGCCAGCTGTGCAGGACCACCCGGCAGGCTCTCCTGGAAAGAAGAGCAGTCAGTTATCTCCATTTTGCCTAAACCTGGGCTGTTTCCATGTACCGATACCTACAGAGCTGGCTGGGGCTTTTCCCTCACTTGGCTCTAAGAAATGCAAATTGGCCTGGCCACGGTGCTGATGTGTAGTCTTAGAAGCAAGGTGACAAATAGGTCAGTGTTGCCCCACCCTGTAGCTCTCAAAAAGCATGTGTGAGCCAGGCGAGAGAGAGAGAGCCAAGCTCCATGCTGTCTGCGGTGCATAAAAAAAATAAAACTCAGAGCTGGAGCACCAATTCCAAAACATTAGATACTACCTTGTGTTATGCAGATCACTCTTTCTGCATGTCCTTCCCTGCATATTGCAGAGGTGATTTCAGGCCTCCTACATAGCCCAGCTCAGAGCACTCACCTACTTCCTGCCATTCTCACAGCCACTCATCCCCCAGCCACTCCCGTCTTCATGAATTAAAAAAATCTAGGTTCGGCCCTGGGTCAAGGCCTTTGTCCCAGTTAGCCATCATCCTCACCAGGGCCCCCTTGGCTTCCCACAACTACAGATACACCTTAGTGTCTTTATTCTTGCCATGGGCTGCACTGGAAGGGGTAGCTTGTTAGAATGAACTTGTGAGAATTCCAATAACTTTTCTATGAGATTACAAATATAAACATCTCAGACCACAACTAGGACCGGGAAGGGCTCTCAATAGCCAGTGAGTGGCAAAGGTGGAATTATGTTGTCAGTTGTCACCGGGGAGCCCATGTTCACTGTCACGCAGAGCAAGAAAGCAGACATGAGAAGGATGGTAAGGTAGATCACAGTACCTGCTGTGGTTTGAACGTACTTCCCGTGTGCTGGGGACTTAATTTACAGGTTCACATCTTATGGTACTTGGAGATGGGGCTTTTGGGACATGACCGGGGCTCCATGAGGTCATGAGAGTAAGACCTCATGCTGGCTATGAGAGAAGAGGAAGCGAGCCCGCAGCCAGCAGCTTGCTCCATCTTGCCGTGTATGCCCACTGCCATGCTGTTTCACAACACCAAGGACCTCACCAGATGCCTGTGCCAGCCTTTGGTATCATGAGCCAGACAAGCTTCTATTCTTTCTAAGTGACTTGGTCCCAGGAATTTCATCATGGGAATAGGAAATGGACTAAGGCACTACCCTCTTTCTCGTCTTCCTTACGAGTTTAAAGGCAGGTGTACTTTTCCTTCTGAACAGTGTCAGTGGTTTGTCTGTGTGTCTGTCTGTCTGTTTGTACCAAATTCATCCTCCTGGTACTCGAAGCTAATATACCTGGTACGTGTCCACCTTTCAGCCTTAGCTTCCACTGTTGCTCACATCAGCCTTTTTGGTCTATAGCTCACTGTCACTGCACACACTGAGCGTACACTGGGTTTCTGCTGCTCTCCCACAGGAAGCGTCCACCTCTCTGTTCCTCTTCTTCACTAGAGGCCACCACTTTGCCCTGCAGTAAGTCATGCCCCAAGGCCTGTCCTCCTTCCAAAACATCCGGAAAGCTATCTCTGACCTTCTGGCCCTCAGGAGTTCCTCCTTTCTGTACCTCTCATCGGACATTTGCCAGAGCAACCTTGAATTTTATGAGGGTCCCACATTCGCAGACCATTGAGTGTGAGCGCAGATAATAAATGCTAACCGCAGGGCTTGGATCCAGGAAGCCTCAAAAAAATATGCAAGTTGGGAAATTCCAGGCATAGATCTGTCAAACATGACATTATATGGCTGGGAAGACACTCACATCCAGGAGCCAGGCAAGGGATAAGATACTGCAGGGCCAGAAAGTAGCCACACTGGGCAGTGGAGATTGGAAACATAGGATACAACTTAGAAGTCAGAATTTACAGCAGCTTACAGTTTACAGCAGCTTACAGCAGCTGCCAAAGATCTTTAAGGATGGGGACCCAAGGGTGAACTTTAAAAATATGCTTGCAAATGCTTTCCAAGAAACCACAGAACGAGCAAGGAAGATTTTTCTTGTTGCTGTTGACATTTTCAGAGAATTTGTGGGAATAAAACAAAGTCAAGTAGGCTCTTATTTCAGAGCTTCTCAAAGTTTTTAACACATATATATGATTTATGAATCTCTAAGACAGGACTATAGTGGCCGGTTTTATTAAACATTTTGGGCAGAGAATTCTTATTTTCAAGAGCCTCCCCCCAGTACTGGTCTTTGGAACATGCTTAATAAATGCCATTTATATTTAATCTGACCCATGTTTCACTGTCGCTTAAAAAGTAAGAAAGGCTGGGACAATATAGAGAGATGGGGCCTTATTTTATCAAATTTCACTGTGTTAAGAACTAAAAGTTGTCGGTAGTGTTAAACAAAAATCAAAAGAGAGAGAGACAGAGAGAGAGAGAGAGAGACCAGACTAGATCTGTTCTGACAGCCAAGATAACCAAAGAATTCTTTGAGGTATACATCACAAAACTGGAATCCTACCAAATGACTTGATACTTTTCTCAAGTTAACATCTGATACTTTTCTGAATTAAAAACACTGACCGGATGTTTAAGAATAAACCAATTCTTATTTTCAGCTTGATTGTCCACATTTTAGGTCATGAAAATTTCAAGCTTGCATTCATAACAGAACCTCTGGTGAGGCCATATTCCACTCATTTGGGTCAGTTCTTTTATCTATCTTTTATCATGATTCTCTACCTATGGAACAAGTGAAGAAGACTTGGACCACCTCTGCCCCTTTCTGGAAATGGTGAAGTCAAAGTTTAT
>PVJX010025972.1:0-26353 GCA_004027295.1 Dolichotis patagonum | reverse complement strand
TGCACCTAGAAGTCAGTATAATAAGTAGGAAGCATACCTGCTTGTGTCTCTGGAAAGAAACACTGTATCTCCAGAGTCTGGGTTAACAAATGTAGGACATTTCAGAGCAAAAGTTTTGTGTCTTTTCTTGCAAAACCTGCAAGAACAAGGCATACTCTTGAAAACTGTCTCTCAACAGCTATCTGCTGTGAATCTCTCACACTTTATATTTATATTTATCAAAAAGCAGACTTGAAGAACGATGTCTCAATACTAAGACCCTAATGCCTCAGTTTCATGACTTTTTCACCTCCCATGACCTTCTATCCCACTGTAACTCAAACTTTTATCTCATAGTCCAGGGTGAACCTCTTCACCACCAAGCTCTGTTAAATCTCTATAAAGAACCGAATTTCAAGATCATCTAGTCTCTGACCAAAACATCCTGCCATTTCTCCCTCTCACAAAACTAAGTGCCTGCTTCCGTTCTTCAGGACCCCTAGGCCTCAATCCCTGTACCTCTTCCTCATCTATCAATCACCATTTGTGGTCACATCCCTCGTGTTGTAGATACTCAACTTCTTTGTCTCATCTTTTCATGTCCGCAACATTTTCATCCATTTTTCTTCCTTGCCATTTTCTCTAGGAAAACCTCAGTTTTAAGTCAAACAACTACCGGTTTTTCTCTCATTGTGCCTGAAGAATTGAGAACTGATATGAAAACAGCACAGGTGTACAGAGGGGCCTCAGTGAAAATTCGTGGTCTCCAATCTTGTCCTAACTCAACACTTTCCAGCTCTGTCATTCTTCACAAATCTAATTCACTCTGACCCATGTTTAAAACAAATAGCATCATTTCTTCTGGTGAGAGGAAAGAATAGTTTCCAGATAAAAATTCTCTCAACTTATCAACACCAAATCGATAAAAGTAGCTACAATGCCAAACATCTTGTTCTTGTGCTCAATTGAAAAAAAGCATCTACATTCCCATGTAAGATTAATTCTGTTATCTGTGCTTCAGAATTGTGCCAGTCTGCCTATTGCTCTGAAAAATATCTATTTCTCCCTTCTTTTGAACTAACAAAACTTCAAGATTGTAATGGATCATGCACCCACCCAGAATCAAGATTACAATGTAAAACCAAACTCTTAATTAAGTGTGAACATGAAATATCATTAGAAGTTTGCTTGCATTTTCTGGGAAGTAGCCTTAAAAGTAAGGAATGTAACTTTCTCCCTCTCCCTTCCTACTGCTATATGAAAAACAGATGAAATAACTAGAATAGTCTGTAATGTCCAGTAAAAACATATTGTAAATTAGAAATGCAAGCCATAGAAATAATTTTAAATTTTCTGCTAACCTCATTGAAAAAGTAAAAGCAAACAAGTAAGTTTATCTTCAGTAATACATTTTATTTAATCTAATCCATTTGAATTATCATAATTTCACCATTTAATTGATATAAAAGTCATTGAAATAGTTTACATTTTATCGTACTAAGTCTCCAAATTATAGTGTTTATTTACACCTAAGACATATCTCAGGTTGGACCAGTACTTTTTGAGAATTCTGTAATGTTCACATCTGGTAGTCACCATCATGACTGACATAGCTCTTAAGTTCCATTGATAACTTTAGCCAAGCACAAGGAAACAAGAGTATGGAAGGAAATCATGTTACAAGAAGCACCATGGCAGCGCTGTATTTCCTACTTGGGTTTTACAGGACAGAAACATAAATATTATCTTATTTAGGGTAAAGCTATCCTAAGCTTGTTTTGTTTTCTTTTGTTTTGTTTGTCTCATTCACAGCTGAACTTCTCCCTCTTCTTCTTCATCAGTAATGTGTTTCCTTCCTCAGGTATATCTTTTATTGCTACAGTTATTTTGACCCAGTAGGGTAAAATCAAAGCCAGTTAACTCAGAGAAGGCAAGCATAGTAGTTAAGAGCACAGACTCTTAAGTTAGGTCACCACCAGCTTGATTTCAGCTATACACTTCCTACTTAGTGAATTTTAACATGATACCAGACCTCTGTGCCTCAGTTTCTATACTGATGAAATGTGAACAAAAGCATCTATCTAATAAGGTTGCTATGAGAATTGTGAAATATGTATTTCATTGAGAGCAGTATAGGAACCATAAGTGCTAGATAAATGTGTGTTACAGAAACCTCATACACATCTTCTTTTTATATTTAAATATGGAAGGTTTTTTTAATTACAAAAAAGTAATAATGAACTCCTCAAGTCCTTGTCAGCTAGCATTTCATGACCAAATTGAGGCATCTACATCTATGTCCTTTTTGACTGCTTAGCAGTGATGCTTCAGTTTACTTCAATCTGGAATTTGGCCTGCATTTCCACCACTCCTCTAAAACCACTTTCACTAAGGTACACATGGGTTTCTATTACTTCATATCCACTGCTTTAGATCTATTTTCAGTTTTGAAATGCTCATTTTGTTGGCTCACTGGGATTTTTCTCTTCCTTTTTTGGTTACCTTGTCTCATTAATTTTATTGATCTTTCTCAGACTCATAAATCTGAGATCCGTTTTGGACTGTACTTTGTTTTCTTTATATAGTCTCTGAATGTGGCTATCTGCATGCCTGCTTTGTTATTTTATGATGCTTGCTATATCATCTCCATGATGTTTACAATATCTCAAGATCCCATGTTCTGCATCTACCCCCATGTTCTCAATCCATATTGATTTTTATCTATACTGTTCTGAAATGATATTCAAACTTAGATGTTCCATAGAAAAAGCACTATCTTATCTTCCAAACATACCCTTCCATACCTTCTCAGTGACTCAAAGATTGTCCAATCCACAATTGTGGGCATTGTCTTTAACTCCTTTTCCTTAGCTCCACCAAATCAATCAACCAACTCTTCCTAATTTTGCTCCTCAAATAAACATTGTATTCCCTTTTTACATCTGCAATTCACTCATTCATTCAAGCCACCAAAACCATATGTATATTTTTGAATTAATTATTTTTGGTATGTTCCCCATCTTCAAATCCATTTTTGGACCAATTTTCTGCACTAGATTTCATAATTGATTTATTTTCCTGATTAAAAATTTTCCTTGTTACACCAAGAGGTACAAAATCTTTAAGATATTTTATGAAGCCTTGTTTTATCTAGCCTTTGCTTACTTTTCTAATTCTAGACTTCATTATCATAATCTTAATATACCATGCTTTGGATTGGTTTCATTTATTTAAGCCTTTTGGACACAGCATTCTCAGTTATCACTTAGCCTCTAAAGGGCACTATTATTTTCTTCCTCCATATCTATTTTTCCCTCTTCTATGGAGTGGCAGTTTGATTTCTGCATGCTATTAATCCCAGCCCCAGAAGAATATTCTCAGTGGCCAAACCATCCATTGTGACTCACTACATGTTCTAGTTATTGATATAAAGGTAAGGACATGACCTAAATTGGTCAGTCAAAATAAATCCCAGGTTTTGTTTGCTTGTTAGTTCTTTTGCTTAATAGTTGAAAGAGGAGGGAAAAAGATGTGCTTTTTCTACAATGCAGTGCATGTATGTGAGTCCTATTTTGCCACCATGATGAATACAGCCTCAGAGAAGAATTTAAGCAGAAAAAAGTAAACTCATGTATTTCTTTCTCTTGCTTGATTGCTCTGGCAAATGTTTCAAGTACTATGTTGAACAGCAGTGGTGATAGTGGACTTCCTTGTCTTGTTCCTCATTTTAGAGGGAAAATTCTTGGTTTACTTCTATTTGGGAAATGTTGGGTATAGACTTGTTATAAATGGCTTTAATCAGATTGAGGTAGGGTCCTTCTATATCTATTTTCTCCAGGGATTTATTTTTTATCACAAACTGATGTAGAATTTTGCTGAACGTTTTTCTGCATCTATAGCTAAATCTCAGAAGTAGTCTATATGTCAATCAATAGATAAAAGATAAAGAAATTTATACACAATGTTATAAAGAAGAATAAATTTGAGTCATTTGTAGAACAGTGGATGCACACTGAGATGATAATATTAAATTAAATAAATAAGGCAAACAACCTAAGTACCACATCCTTTCTCTTATATGAAAATATCAAATTGTGAAAACATTGAAAAACAAAATAAAAGGTAGATAATGGAAAAAAAAGAAAATAGATCTTTTTACAAATTGAAAGGGGACCAATAGATGAAGGATGGGGATGGAGAGGGTAAGGAGATGCAGAAGTAATTCAAAAGTGTTGCATACACGCACCAACTCCCTATGGTGAATGCAGTTACGATGTACTGCAAGCATGTACCAATAATAATTAAAAAGTGAAACAAAAAACATAGAAGGAAATCAGAAACTTGGTGAAGCTCTATCTTAAAGCCTCTAAATTTTCAGTGACATGAACTAATAAACTTCTATTACTAACCCATCTGTACTGACCCACCAGCAAAAGCAATCCTGCCAGAAATACAAATTTTTACTTACTAGCCCCTCTATTTTTCAAATACATAACTACTATTCTTCCTACTCCAGTCTTAATGTAAATGCCAGCACAGCATAACCCTTCTCAAGACTAATGGAGGTGTGTCTTCTGTGTGTCTCCACAGCAACTTGAACTCATTTTTCTTCCTCATTTTGGGGGACATGGTCTCCATATGTTGTTCACCGTGGTTGCAGCTCTGAGGTTCACGTGATCCCTCCATCTTCACCTCCAGAGTAGCTCAGATGACAGGGACGGATCATCAGAGTCAGCTCTTGTCGCTTTTCCTTAGTAATTTATAATTGCTGACTTCTTCCTGTCCCTGTAAGATGAAAAGTCTGATAAGGATAGACACTATGATTTTAATGCTCATAGATATTTTTCTAGCATTTAATGTACTTTGCAGCACAAAGTAAATGCTCTATAAATATCTGTTGATTTATTTATAATCAGCTTTTATAGAATACTTTCCACAAGTCAAGAATTAAGCCAAAATCTTAATATATTTTATCTGATTACCTCAGTTCTATGATACATACAAAATTATTATTATTAACTTTTATAGAATAAATTCAAAGAAGTTTAAACAATCTCCCCATGTTCACACATTTCCCCAATAACAGAGCTGAAATACAAGGCCAGTTAATCTCTTGAATAATAATGTTCTTAACATTATGTTGTCTCTATATGAATGAAGGAATAAATAAAAAATATATTTAGAACTGAGCATTATTCTAATGTGTCATTTTTGAAAAACATTTTTACTCCTCTTTTTAAAGCTCTCTTTGTAAAATTAAATCCACAAAGCAAAGTGGTCTAAGTTTCAGCCTAATGAGGAAAAAAAAAAAAAAGCACTTATGATTAGTCTTTACATTCAGTGAAACATTCCACATAGTATATCATGAGGTTAAGTATAATCTTCATGCTTGTTATGCCCTATTTTAATGTAGTTCCTTCATATGTCATTATCCAAAGAAAATTTAGAACTAACCCCAATTAAGTTGTTTGGAGAAGGATTTTTTTCCACAACTGTGAAATTTCAGAATGTTGAACTGTTGCTTCCGGCTGCAAAGCTGGGATACAGCATGGACAGCATTATGGCTGCACAACATTCCTGACATAACTCCATGTTTATTTGTAGAAACTAATGCCCCAGAATATTCTCATGGGACTTGAAATCTCCCCTTTGCTCTTTTCCTCTGGTTGTCAATTCTTAACGTCCATTAACCCACTGCACAGAAATAAAATAGGATCTGTTTTGTTTAGGGGGCACATGGTTCATAATTTCATGCAAATTCTCTAGTTAGCATATCTCTACTTGTTTCAAGGTAATGTATTTGAGTACTTAGCACACACTAGGCTACATGAAGTTAATTCACTGTTTGTCCTGTTGGGTCTCAATCTTGGAAACTATGGATGTTTTAGTCCACCATTTGAATGATTATTCTAGGCTTAATAATAATTTTAGTGGATTTCTTTTTCATCCTGTTTTAATGTAGCTTTCTTATTACATGAATAATATATGTTCACTGTAGAAAAAATTTAAAAACAAAAATATACAAGCAAGAAGAAGACAATAAAAATAACCCATGATCTTCACACTAACGATAATCACTTTAATTATGTTGTGGGTATTCTTCCAAACTTACCTTGTGCATAAACATACCCACACATTTTTTCAAATAAATATGGGATTTTATTCTACATCCTGTTTGATAAACTGCTTGATTTATTCCATGATGTTTGGTATACTAACAATTTGGATGCAACAACACAGTTAACAAATGAACCATGGTAAATAGAACTAAGAACTAGCTGAATGAATCTTGTTTTAGCAGAGATCAAGAGCAGTCTGATATATACCGTATTTGCTTCTTTCTAATTTAGGGAGGAAATGGACTCTAATAACCTGACAAACTTACCCAAGCTCCCTAGGCAAAATTGAGAGAATATTTTGGATAATTATCCAGAAAGCTTACAGTTTTTGAAAGTTAAATGAATAATTGAAGAAATGTATAATTGAAGAAATAACTGAAGCCTGAGGGCCTATATTATCTCAATTACTTAATTACACTGATCAAATGCAGCAGAATCATTCTGTAAGACACAAAAATCTGCACAGACTGTAAGTACCGTTAAAAAGCCATAGAAAAATTGAAGTAGAGACATCAATTTCAACATACAACTATTCACTTTTCCATCTCGTGAATAGCATGGTAAAGACACAGACCTACTACGGCCAGTTCAAAAAACAAAAATGAAAACCAAGAAAAAAAAAAAGGAACCCTTCCTGTACTATAGACAACAATTCACACCATGTTTCAAAGGATTTTAAAATAGTTGGTGTGTGAAGGACATTTAGAGATTTAAGCTTTCCCTGTTGCATGGTTCACTGCTAATATATCTGGGATATATCTATATTGGCACAAACATAACCAGTGAAATAATGTTTCAAAGATGACATTTTTAATGTGGGAGAGAAAAGAGTGACCTAATGTTAATTACAGATGTCAATTGTATTTGTGTTGTTTAGGGAACATTATGTCATTGGCAGTGTATTAAAAGATAGGCAGCCATAATTTGAAATCATCTGGGCAAGTTATAGTCTGTAATGGAAAAGAACAGCAGCAGACATCTACTAATCGCCCAGGAGTATCAGAAAGTGTAGTGGCCCTGAAAATGAATCATACCATTAGAAAACAAGAATCTATAAAAAATAGGAATAAGTGATGGTGACTTTGGCTTAAAAAAACAGACAAAGGAATATTGGATGATTTTATTGTTACTTTCAAGAGGATAATCATAAAGAAGATGGTAACCAGCTGTTCTTTGGGGCTGCAGCAGGAAATGGTTTAACTTGCAAGACAAATTTAAGTTGACATAATATAAGAACTTCTTGACAGCATTGAATTTTAATCATTTAAAATAGGCTCCTAAGGACAGCAGAGGGAAATGTCTTCTTTGAAAATCTTTACCATTATGATACTGATAAGCATTACAATTGGCTGCTGGGGTTTGAGAAAGGTCCTAGTGAAGAAAGCTGGTTTTAGGCAGGATTACTAAACTGCCCCACACTCCTGCTCTGGGAATCAGTACTGCCATGTATATTCACTCCAAAAGGATTCCAACCGCATTGCTGACTAATGTTCTACATATTCAACAGTAATTAGTGCCTATTCCTTGTTTCGATATGAACGCTGAATTGATTGCATTGATTTATTTGTCCAAAGTGTATTGTGATAACATTTAAAGAAATGGGCCTTAGGCTTGTGGGAGACTTTATTAAATGTTATCTACTGGTATGTACTTTCAAATGACAAATATTATGTATATAACACAGATATCACAGCCCAAGGTGTCAAAAATTAAGATGTTAAAATATAGCAAATATATTTTTTCTAGCACTATGGGAAAATATTTTATTTTCAGGCCATTTAGTAATTCAAGAACTATTATAAAAAAAGAAAATCATTCTACTAAACTTCATTTCTTATAGTTTAAGTTTTTGAATTTGTGCCTTTATTCAAAAAAGAAAAAGAAACCTCTCTCCTAATTCATCAGATTTAAAGGAAACCCCACAAGCCATGAAAGCTTCTTTAATCATAATGTCTAATTACTAAAGTAAGGAAATCACCAGAAACAGTTTGTTACTGAATTCAGTGGGATATATATATATATATATATATATATATATTCTATTATATATATTCTTTTCTTAGGTATATATATATATATATACCTAAGAAAAGAATTTATGCATTGAACTCTTAAATATAATAAAAGAGATAATTAAGAGATTAAGAGACTGGTAGTTATTGACAATGTCAAAAGATGAAGTAATTGAAGGAATGAGTTCCAGCATTAAGAAATGACAGACACTAGATGATGGTTTATAAAACAGTGAGAGACCTTAAAAAGGGGGAAAAGAAATTACACAAACTCAATTAATTCAATTTGAAAGGGAGTCTATACCACTCAGTATTTCAAGATTCCATCTGAAAGCACTGAGGCTTTCTGATTCTCTGTTTCTTTATACCATGAAGTCGATTCTTTCAGGCCTATTCAGCCTCATCAAACTGCGTCTCCCACTGAGAAGCATCATTAAGATGGCAGCTCTCCCAGTCTTCCACCTGAGAAATGGCCACTGAATTCACAGATTTTTATCCCCCACTGCACTCCCTCATATCCCACTGGTTTCAAAGGGAGCTGTGTATATTGAAGATAAATGCAAGGAGACAGCAAGTGATGTTTGGGTCCTTATATTTCTTAGAGCAAACAAGTTTGTATAGCAGGATCAATATTTTTCTACATAACTTAATCAGATGAATTGTACATAGCACAAGTATTGTATTTACTTGTGCTAAGAAAGAATGGTTTAAGTCACTTTATTCTCTATGCTTCTACGTTTAACTATACACAGAGACACAACCTGCTAATATACATTATTTATTTATTTATTTATTTATTTATATAGTTTATTGTAGTGGTTAAAAAATAGATTATTTTCCCTGAATGATAGTGATGGGGTTCCATGGCCAATACTTTATAGATATTTAGAAATGTCAAAATTAAATCAGTGAGGTCTCAAGTACATAATGTATCTACACTTACATGATTTTGTTTTGTGTAATGCAACAGGTGTAGTTCAAGTGTTAGGCAATGACTAAAGTGTTATAAACAAAGAATCTGTCCTGGTGATCTGCATGAACTGAGAATCTCAAAGACTCTAGGCTGCATCTTTATTAAAATAACCCATTCTTTGGAAAAAAAATTGTTTTTAAAACTCCCCAGTGCAGTGATTGATATTCTATGCATATACTTAATATATTTTCTCATCGGTACAGCTGTAAGCAGTTTTACACATATATTTATATGATTATAATCAGGCATTGATTGAGTGTTATCTGGGGCCTTTGTTTGTTTTGTCTTTTTGAGACAAGTTCTTGCTATGCAGTTCAGGCTAGACTTGAGCTCCCTCTGTAACCCGGACTGGTTTCAAGCTTGCAATAGTTCACCTGCCTCAGCCTCCTAAGTGCTGGCATTACAGGAATGCACCACCACTTCCAGACGGTAATTATCTGTTTCACCTTACTAATTTATCACCTTTCTTATGGTCAATAATCCACATTTAGATTATATTGCCTGAGATATCTATCAATATGTGAAGGAGTGTATGATATATAATGGTACTAGCATTTTAGCATACATTGTGTAGCTCCTGAAAATATACCACGCTAAAAACTGGTCCTAGATTTTATGAAACATGGAATATGTGATTAACTGATATCTCAACTGGCTGTTTAAACATGTACTATGTGACTAACTGATATGTGAACTGATTGTGTCAATGTGAGTAAGAAACACCCAACTGAGTTGGATCACGAGAGTTCTGGGTGTAGTTGAGGGGACTTACTGAAGATTTGCTTGGATTAACTGAGTATGAGTGACAGCAACCAATAGGCTTGCTCCTTGAATGGAATAAAAGGGAAAGGAAGTCTTCACCTTTGCCTTGGACATTGTCTCCTGGCTTCCACAGCACACTGTTTAGCCTCTACTGCAGACCCTTCAGCCCCCTGATAACAGATTCATACAGGACTCTACAGTGAGCCCTGGGCCTTCAACTGGATCCGTCGATCTCCAGAGTGCAGACAGACTTTTGCACTCTTTCATATCTGATTCTGAGGACAGCCATAATAAACCAAGCTTGTAAATTCTTACACATTTGTGTATCTTTCATTGAGTCTGTTTCTCTATAAAGCACTGTGATACACAATAGAATTTTGGAGAGCATTTAATAAAAATAGTGTTCTAGAAATCGTATTTGGAAAATAGTGAAACTGAAGAACTCTAAAATAATTTCCAAAATTGTGCCAGTAGGTGTTTTTTAAACAGCACTGTTTAGAACCTAAAAAGCAAAATGAATCCAAGGTGTTCTATCTTTGAATCATGGTCAGTGGCCTCCAGAACTCTCTAAGGGGAGTTAACAACAAGAGGATTAAGAAAATAAAGATAGAAAGAGAAAGCTGGGGTCAGATGGGGCCTTTGGGAGGCAGAGCCTGCTCAACGATGAGTTTATTTGTATACTTGTTGCCACGCCCCTTTGCTTAACTAGCTCGCTTCTTACACCCCTTGTTCTTCCTGTTCTTGAGGCTGGAACACCTGTTCCCCTCCAGCACTCCAGGCCCTCAGGGTGCTCCTGTTCAATCGCTTGTGCTTCTGGCTCCACCCCTGTGAACTATCACTAGCTCAGCAGCTGCCAATAAATCACCGTTTCATTTCAAAAGAAGATGTTTCAAATTTTATCTCTTTAAATATCAAGGATCTGCCTAAGAATTTACCCAAAACTAAAAATGATTTGGCAGTTTAAAATCCATGTCTGCAAATATTGTCTTTCAAAATCACTAAACAAAATTATGTTTACTTGGCATGACGGTGTCAGTTTACTTTCATGTTATTTTGTCTGCAAAGAGCCGATGAATTTGGAGGTATTGTGCCATAGTGATGAATAATTTATGTTAAAATATGTGCTTTGCAATTTAGTCTACTTTTGTAACTTATAGTAAAGTTACTGCTGATTATTTGAACAATCATAAATTTGATAATAAGTATATCTGATTTTAATAACATCACATTTATTGATCAGGAAAAATTGTATATATATATATATGTCATATACTTCAATACTGAAGATGTTATTAAAACTCTCTCTTATGTTACTATTATAGGAAAACAGCAAATATATATCTCACTAGAAAGCACTTCTGCACATGTTCCAAATAGAAAATGCAAACTTATCAAACCTGAAAAATGAATACTATGTAAGTAAAAGTTATTTTAATGTCAAGCTGTTTAATTAAAGGAGGAAAACCAAGTAATAATACTCGAATGGGAGAGCATGAAAAATAAAGCATCAATATTAGACATACTGTAATGTGTTTCTATATCTCAAGATTTTAACACACTCCAATCCTGAAAAACTGACCAGTACAATAAAACCTAATTCATTTGATGAAAGATAGAGTCCAAAAATTTGTGGTATAGGACATTTGTGCTATCTGAAGTATCTGGGAGTGAATACAGAAAGTGTAATCATGTTGTCTCTATTTTGAAAAAAATGTAGATAGAAATGAGAAATATAGTGATGATAACTAAAGGACAAAGACAGTGAAGAAATTAAAAATGCAGGTACTATAGGAGCATATGTTAAGAGTTTTAAGACTCAAAATTCTACAAAAAAAGTGAATAAATAAACGGACACAAAGTTATTAAAAATGAGCTTTCTTTTCCCTAGTATTTTTTCCTTGGCTTATAAACTAATGCAATGCTTGGTGATTTGGCCACTTCATAGCTCCAGAAACATCACTTTTAGCAATTATACAAATTTCATATATTTGGGACTCAGTATAAATATTGAAGTGTCACCACTAAACCACAAACTTCATTTAGCACTTTTAAATAAAACATGCATGGACTGACAGTGTAGAGGTCTGTCTTTTCTTTTGCTTTAATAAGTTGATAAACAAAATGCTATTAGTGCAGTTTATAACTTCTGAATCAGTGTGAAAAATTAGAAATTAAATTAAATATAATTTTATCTTCATTGCAACAAAATGAGGAAGTTAGAGCTCTAGCTAAAAATGATTATTTATATTCAATACTAACACATTCATTGTTGGGTTTTGTCACTATTTATATTCAAACAGCCTTGTTTTAAAGAAAGAATATTTACGCTTCCAAAAGTAAAGGAAAATTAATACTTTAGTCTAGTACTTGTTTTAAAGTTGGATGCAAAGAACATCAGGGAAAAGAAAGTTAACGTTTTGTTTTAAAATAGAAGATTTTAAAGATTTGCTAATCTTACTAATGCTTTGAGAATAATTCTCACTGAAAATTCTCCAACTTGGATTAGGGTATACAGTGTAAAATGTATGATTTCTTCACATATTCGTCAAAATTTCTTTTTCTCTAGCATGTCAGTGCTATTCACAGATCAACAGATGAACGGGAAAAAGGGTAGCATAAATCACCCCAAAACTTTGTGGACCATGGTCTATCTCAATCTACATGGTCTCTTCTAGTTTAATAGTTTCTTCCTTACTCCAAAATGAATTTCATCTGGTTATGCTCTGCAATTGGTGGAAAGAATGAGAAACAAGATGAAAAGCTAAAGGAAATGAAGATTCACTGATTCTATTTTTCTGGCAATAGTGTCAGAGAGGCTAAGTAGCCCTTGAGTTAGTATGAGATACCAGTAAGACAGGAACAAGAACAGTTTCTTATTCTCAGTTTAAAACAGTATGCCACTCAACAGTGGTTGCACACTGGGCAGTGACACATGCTTATAATACCAGCAGTTACAGACTGACACATGAAAAGTTGCAGTTCAAGGCTAGTTTGGACTATGTAGCAAGTTCAAGGCCAACCAGGTCTATATAGCAAGATCCTGTCTCAATCACAAACAAAAAAATAAACAAAAGAATGGTTTAGACTCAATATCTGGTCCAAATAATACCACCAATGGCCCAAACATAGTTCAGGGTTATTTTAGAATTTTCTTTAGATCTAATCCAGACTTAGAAGTCCAATGTCTATTACCATCCAATATTTAGGAAAGAATGAAAACTACTGTCAGAAGTGGACACATACGCAGATACACACAGGTATCACTGCTACAATTCAGTCTGAGTGTTTTGTGTAGGATAATTTATTTGAATGGGAATGGTTCAAAGTTGATTCATAACATTCCCTCCAACAGTTATGAGAACCATTCCTCAAACATTCATGAACTGCTTATCCCTGGTCTGTTTACTTCTACTTCAGAATAATTCTATCAATTTAAAGGCAATAATGAAAAATTCTAACCAGCCTGGAGGATGGGTATTATACCTGTAGTTCAAAATACTTTTGAGAATAAAGCAGGAGTATGACTTGAGCCAATGAGTTTGAAACTAAGTATGTCAGCATAGTAACACACCATCTCAGAAAGAAAGAAAAGAAAGAAAGAAGAAAGAAAGAAAGAAAGAAAGAAAGAAAGAAAGAAAGAAAGAAGAAAGAAAGAAAAAAGAAAATAAGAAAGATAAAAAGACAAGTCTCAGTTTGAAGTTTATATTTTATATATTAAAATGCTATCTGTGATTTGTTTTAAAATTATTAGTGTATATAGATGAAATAAGGTTGAATTCATATTGATACTAGGTTATGAATAACATGTGTTGACTGTATGTTTTCCCCTATTCTGGATGTGGTTAATAATTTGCATACCAAAACTTTTATTGAGTGCATACTAGTTAAGATGAGAACTGTGTTCATATATTTGAGTCCTCACATTATTTTTCAAATGAATAATCAGTAGCTAAGCTGACTTTTTTTCTCTGTTGTAGATGAATTGACTAACTTCTATACCAAGATTCTCTTAAAATATTTTGCTTAGCCAAGTTGGATATGCCTTTTAGAAATAAATGTTAAAGGTACTGATATTGAGTAATGGACCAAAAAAATGACACAAAAAAGAAGAATGACCAAATTATATAAGCTGAATGTAAATGAAAGAATATAAAGTATGTGTTGAAATATGAATTTTAATAAACCTAGTAAACATAAAAATATGAAAGATTGATATATTTCTCCTTGAGATCAGACACTAACACAAGACACTTACTCTCACCACTTTAATTCAGCATTTTATTAGAAACACAAATTGATAAAATTAGGCGAGAAAAAGGAATTATAAAATCTGAGGGTTGAAAAGGAAGAGAAACTATTAAAACTACAAATCCAACTCATGATTAGCTCTAATTAACTTTTGTTAATGACTTTTAGTTAATGTGATTTACTTTAATATTTTAGAACTGTTTTTCCTAACATTAATGAAATACAACATACCCAACCATATATGAAAATCAGTCTCATAACTGTGTCATTATATTTCATACTTTGCTTAACTAGTTGAATTTAAAGGTTAGAATATGAGCATACATAGTAAACTTACATCCTAATTTATTTCATGTAAGCGTTGGTGGTAAAGCTACTATTTTCAAGAGAAAATCTTATCCCTCTACTTAAGTTTTCCGAAAATGTGTGAAATCCTAAATTGTGTAGGAGTATATAAGACTATTTGTTTCTTCCAGTAAGTAGGTGGTTTGATTTCCCAGAGGGCAGGTGGTAAGTGCTGGAAGGAAGTGAAGCAAGGCTTTGTGGGAATTATTTGAGCCTTAAAGAAATTTAGAAGGTTTGGAAGTTAAATAAGGTTCAAGTTGGTTCTTATTGTGACTGTCTAAACTGTTTTGCCCATCATTGGTGAAGTGCCATAAAGTAAGGTGTGAACAGACTGTGAAATGGGCTTTTCTTGTGCAGCCAGCTTCGGTCAAATGGTGGTCTAGTTTAAACACATATGGTAGGAGCCTGTTTTGTGGAAGGTTTTGTGCATAAACCTGGGGGAACTGATTAAATGGAAATCATCATGGCATAATTCCTAATTCTCTTCAACTATATTATGGCACTTAGTCTGATTAGCAAATATCTGAGTTACGCGTAATTAATAAGATGCATTTTAACTGATTCAAATCTTTTAAATATTAGTAGTTACGTGTAGGATAAGAAAAATGCAAAGTGTAAGTAGAACACCTAAACAGCTAAGACATAAAGCATCAAGTATGCATTTTTTATACTGGTGATGTGTACCATAAACAACTGATGTTGATACTTTCAATTAAGAAAAACAGCAGTTCTCAGGTGAGTTTTTGGTTGTTTATGTCATTTTGCTGTGCTGGGAAGTGAACCAGGACCTCATGCTTGTTAGGCAAGAGCTTTGTCCTCAGCCCTTTATATGAGTTTTTATATAGTTTTTATATGAGTTTTGTATTGTTTTTATTAGGATCATGTCTTATATTAGGAGTTCTGTCTTAAAAATAACAGAAAATACAGATAAAAGCTGTAGTAATGATGCACAACATATATCAAGTGACTTGTATTCCCTGGATACTTTGTCATTGCATTAAGTCTCATAATGAACTTATAAGGTAGCTATCATAATTATTTAACATTTTATAGGAGAGAAAACTGCTACTGAAAAAGGTTGAGTTTTATGAAGATCATACAGCTAATCAGTGGGAAGTTGTGCTGAATCAATAATACAATATCTCCTAACAATTTCAGTACATGTGCTACCAAACCAACTATAACTTCTCATAACAAGTGGAAACGTCATTACTACATAAATGCCTAAATGTCATCATTCTGATTCTAATATATATGAATATATATATATATATATATATATATATAGAGAGAGAGAGAGAGAGAGAGAGATCAGACTCACATGTGAAATCTCTACAAATTCAGTAGGGATAAATGATATTTATTGTTATTTTACTTGAGATTAAATTTTCCAATGTGTTCCTACTATTCTCAATTACTGAAACTCTACTGGGAAGTGTTATTTAGACAAACTTTGTTAAATCAATATATTTCAACTCCTAATTGAAAAGCCTGTACTCATTAGGAACACATAAACATCTGTTCAAGGAGATGGTATTGCTATTCTTTTGTTTGTTTGTTTTGTTTTGTTTATCTCACTTTTTCATGGATACAGAAATAAGTACAATATTTGTGATCTTAAAAATTAAGGTGATTTTTTTGGACTGTTTCCATATCTGGGTCCACGAAAGATGTTCTTACCAGTTTTATTGTAGATGGTCCAGAAATAGTATCTAACTATGAATTATCCTTCAATTTTCTTTGCGTTTATCACTTTCTACCTCTCCTGGACCTTGTCTGCAGCATGCCCTGAAGCCAGGTCATGAAAACCTTAGGAGTAATGTTAGATTTGGGTATACAGAAATAACTAATTTCAGTGCCACATAATAAACATTAATCCTTCAAATGTTTGGCAACCTCTCAAACCGTACGCCTATAACATGTTTATGAGCTTGAACAATGCAAATTCAATATGATGATTAAAGATAGTACACCAGTCATTGGCCCCAAAAGTCAAGTTGAAGCGTAGCAGTAGGTATTGATAGAAATATTCAAAATCTAGGAGCTACTAATGTGAAGAAAAATCCCATGAGGAGATTGAATCTGTGCACTGATAGATGTTAAAGAAACTATAGCTTTGGCTTTTAAAATTGTTTTAAGAGTATAGTATCAATACTTCAGAAATCATTTTATGAAAGAGCAGCAATACCAATCATTTATACTTCATAAAGATGCATAGATTAATTTCAACTTATGACTTGTATTTTCTACTTATAGTGCTACTCAAAATTTGATAGTACAAGAAAAATTTTAAAAATAGAATAGAAAGCATTTTGTGTTAAATAAAGTTATGTATATTGGATCCATTTTATTGCTAACAGATATTTTTCTTTATCATATGCCATGAAATTAGACCATTTCTGACACAAACACTACATATCAATTGAATGCAACTACTATTACAATTTCCCAAGAAAATTAGCAGAATGGTAGGAGAAATTAGAAGCCTTGGCCTAATATAAAGTACCACTGAATTATGGAGATGAATGAGTTGATAATCTTCATTTTTCCAGGACTGTAAACAAGGTAAAACTTGATCATTTTCACTATTATTTTAGAAGATCTAAAGAACAAAAATGTTACTTTTGTTTTCAAGGAAAAAATGAATAAGACACTTTTTATACACAAACTTTCCAAAGAATAAAGTAGGGAATATAATTTTCTTGAAAATCATTGTTCTAACGTGCCATATCATACATAACCATAAAATGACCAAAAGTGAATATGTAAAGGAGTATAACTCCTCTTCTCCTCATCAGACTTAAACATCAATTCACAATTATCTTACTTTGAAATGTCAATTTTTTAGAAATTTCCCATTTTATTTGGATACATATGTATCAAATACAAAGATAAATGAAAAAAATTCTGTCTGGATTTTTAAAGTTTTATCTGAATATTCTATTTCACATCATCCACTACCTTGGAGCAGAAATAAATATGTCAAGATGGGTATATGAATGCTGCTTATCTGGAAAACTAGGAATGTCATTAATTCACCTTCTGAGACCCCCTTAATCATTTTCCCAGTTAGGACTTCAGTATGAATTAAGTGCCTTTTGTTCAAACAGAAATAGTTTCTCCCTGCTGAACAGAGAAAGAAAAAGAAGAACCATCCTATGTAGGTTTATTTAGTTGTATTTCTGACCAATATGAAATCACAGAATTGCTTTTTCCTTTGCTCCACAAATCATGCTACGATTTTCTTTTTAGAATTCCTTAAATCAAGATTTTACCTCTTTCATCAATTATAGAAAAAATATCAATTTAATTTCTAAGAGAAATTAAGTGAACATTATTATCTTTGATATTAGTTACCTGTAATTCTGCAATAGCACATGTTCAAACAGAATATCTGTGTAAAATATTTTCTTGTGTGAGAGATAGAGACTCAGGTGCAAGAATTTAATTGAAGATAAACATTCTAACTCTAGTAATACCTGTCTAGTACTACCTGTCATAAAAGAGAAAAAGGCATTAATATGCACATCAAAACAGATCTCTAGATAAACAGATTTGCCTTTTTCTTAATTATTGTCATCATTAATACTGTTACTTACTATTCTTCAGCGTTGGGTTCTTTTCTTCTGTATTGGCAGATTTCTGTTACAAGTTAACCTGCCACTTGCACTGAAAGCAGAAAGATGAATGTAAAAAATTAGATGAAGAGAGACTGCCAGTTTGATCACCAAGCACTGGTTCATGTGTGTCACTAGAAACCAGTGCTCATTATGGATTATAATCAGGAAAAGTTATCACAATGACTGATGAACAGAAAGAGTACATAGTTTACTGAATGCCACTAACTAGGTCTAGCCCTGTGGTCATTTGTTTTTCTTCTTCTTCTTTTTTTCTTAACCTATTTAATTCTAAGGAGGGGAATATTATAACATGACAATATATTGGAATATATTTATTTAATATGTAATTTCAGAAATTTAGATAGCCTTTAATATGAGATGCCATACTACAATGGGAAAGCTCCCATACATCTCTCTGTAGACAATTTTCTTAGGTACCAAAGTCCTATTTCAAATTCAGAGGATCTTATTTATTGCAGAGATAAGCTGCTCATCTTTTCAACATGGATTCTAACCTTCCTCTCCTACAGGTGGTAAAATTTACAGTGAGCAAGATGTGCAGAAATCAAGTGCAGAGTCAAAAATAGGGCACAAATATTCTGACCCCTAACCTCTTCCTCAATCCACAGCACTGATTTTCTCCCTGCTCTGTGGTAGCAATAGTGGGCATAGCCAGATGCCAAGAACCTGTTCCTTGTGTCATCAAGAAATAAATTTCACGGGTAAGGGAGCTCAGCTAGTTACTGATTGCAAAGCACTTTGAAAACAGGAAGCCAAATACAGTGTAAGTGCTAGGTGTCGTGATTATTCAGAGGGGAAGAAAGTGAGTACACAGATATCATTATGATTATTTGTAACTGGGATACAGAACAATTTTGGGAAGAGAAGCAGGAGGGTCCTTTGGCAATACAGTTGAGTGGCAAGGAGAAATTTCACTAGGAATCTTAACTTATTTTCCCAAGGCATCAGACTTTAACATAGTAGCTGCAGGCTTTGATTAGATTAATAAATTAGTAGCATTTAGGTTTGTAAATAACAGGACATAGCAAAAACAATAATGATTGTATAGGCAGTGTGTTTTCTCATGCTAATCTATAATCAAGAAACATACTGCTGGATGGAGAAGTATGATCCTTTAAATGAGAACTATGACAAAAGAAATAATAATTTAATGATTGGAGCACTTAAAGGAAGACAGTTAAAACAACTCCTAACTTCTCCCACTGAACATGAAACCTTTTGTTTATGGGAAGTTACCACATAATCAGACATAAAAGTTCAGAGTCAGTTTTACCCTTAGGAAAGTGTTTCTAGGAATAACTTTAAAGCAAGACAAGTTAAAAGTGATGTGTCATTTTCATATTAATCACTGAGCTTTTGTTTACCTTATTTCCCATTCAGGCATACCCTCTCCTCAGAGTCCCAAATCTTCAATGCAATCCCTAATATTCCCTTCAATTAAGGGTTCAGTGCCCAATATTAAAGTGTATTTCAACTTTTCCTTATAACTTCAAACACATAGAAAGTGAGAAAGAGTGATTCAATAACTAATTCATTACTGAAATTCAATGATCGACAGATTTTCTTTGAGCTTTTACTAAACCATTTCAAAAGAGTTGTAGATATGATACATCATCCATGAGTATGGCAGCACAGATTTCCTAAAAATAAAGATATTCCCCTAAAGAATTTAGTTGTCATTATTGTGTGTATGAAAATTTAAAATGTTCCTATAATATGAAACCAAGACTGTTAAAAATAGCACAATTGTCTCATCCTATGTAGCTTGTTTTACTAAACTAGAAACATAATTAATGTCATAGCTTGCATTTAGCACTTTACTGTAGTGCCTTTTTACCTCTTAGGCTTGTTTATTTTGTTTCAACAAGAAATATCTATGCTGTTTATAAAAAGTTTTTGAAGACCCTGAGCTATAAATGTTTAGTAATATCCCAATGTTTTAATTTAATATGGTTGGTACTTCAGTCTATAATTTAAAATTTTTTTCATGCCTTAATTTTTTTTATAAAAAGAAAGTAGTGAATAAGATTTAATTATATTCTTAAATACTTTTTGAAAATCATATTTCATAAGCAGTGCTGTCATCTATAAATCACATGACTCAATTTCTAGTTTTTGACTATTAATAGTACTATTTTTATTACATTTAGGATGATGACTGAAAAACCTGTTAAAAGTTCATTTTTCCCTTTCCAATTAGTAGATAATTCTTCATTGTTCTAGTATTTAGTCTCCAATTTTCTTTCTTGTTTTTTATTGCCTACTGTGCATAGCATTCTAGACATGGGAGACTCAGTTTGACACTGTTACCTTCAAAATGTGTAACATGACATGCTGAGCAAGCCATGAGATTCCTAATGAACATTTATTAATTGAAGAATTTATAAAGTCTCAAATTTGACATATTCTATCTCATAATGCTTCTATATTCTGTTGCACTCATGTAGCTTGTCTTAAGAAAGTATATTCCTAACCTCTGCTTCCAGTGATGATGAAATAGTTTATAGCAGACTTTTGTTCCTACTAAGAAAATATTTTTCTCAAAAAGAGATCGATTTTAGGTATTCTAGGGTTTGAAGGCAATCCATATTTGAAAGGCCAAAATACCATAAATAAATATCGTTAATGAAGTGATTTTAACACTCTACATCCCTCTCTTAGAGCGCATGATAATTCTTGGAGGAAATAGAAAGGCTAAAGACTTTGCACAAGGTGGCTACCAGGAAACATGAAGCTAGTAGAGACATGCATAGAGGCGTGGAGCTAGAATGACAAAGAGTTCATAAAGCAGTCAAGATCAGAAGAACCAAGATCTGGGAGAAAAGTTGGGTTGAAAGACATGAAGTTAATTTTAGGAATTATTTTCCAGTAAGAAATTAGCTGACATATTAAGTTTCACAGGTCAGATTGTTTAGAAGCCAAGCTGAGAGCATTTTTTTTTAAATGCAGCATATGTCCATCTAATAGTTCTCAAAACAGAAAAAAATTTTCTGTGTTTTATGTTTCATTTTCCATTTAAACTTTCATATTTTGACTCTTTGAGGGTGACTTGAACATTTTTAGAATTCCTTTTTTTACCAATATAAGGTTTTGAAAATTTATTTGTCTATCTCTTTAATTCATTCTTTAGATATTGACATATATATATATTCTATCAAACTCTATAAGTTGTAGCAATGTGTCAATGAAATTAAAGTTTGCAACCTACTTGTTACCCCCCATCATTTCTATAATTGTCTGAAGCATTTTATCTTTTGAGAAATATCTATAAAGTTCATTTGCTTGTTTATTAGTTGGGTTATTTGTGGGGTTTTTTTTAGATTTTTTGCTTTTGAAGAATAATTTTTGAGTATTTTATATACTTGAGATTTTAATCTTCTATCAGAAGAGTAACACCAAGGATTTCCCCCATTCTTTAGGTTAACCCTTCACTCCGTTCTTTCCTTTGTTGTGCCGAGGCTTTTAATTTTGTGTGACTCCAATTGATAACTCATGTTATTACTTTTTGTGTTACAAGAGTCCAAGTACAAAGTCTTTGCCTGTGGCTACGGCGTGAAGTGTTTCCCCTATGTCATATTCCAGAAGTTTCAGTATTTCTGGTTTATTCGTACACCTTCATTTTTATTTGAATTTTGTACATGATGAGAGGTAGAAATTTGTCTTGTCTTCTAGAAGAGTAAGTTTTCTCAGCTCCATTTTAAAGAAGTGTTGGGGACCACAAATTCACAATGGCTAATTTTGCATCCCCCCTAGGGGGTAAAACGAAGGTCTAGGATTACCACCCATTTGAGACTTCCTATTAAGTCTTTAGGGAGGAACCATCCTCTCCCATCTACTAAGACTAAAACTAAAACCACTAAATTTAGAAAAAACACTCCAAGGCAAGATCCTTCTGAGCATAAGATCATTTCCACCCTCTTGAGTCAGCCTGGGATTATATTTGCCCAGTTGAGCCAAAGACCTCTGAGTCTTCCATTAATTTTGAATCTTTTGCAAACTCTGCCCATCACAGTATACACTCAATGAATAGTGGCTGTTTTCGAGTGTAGTGCATTTGGCCCATCTGGAGACAATGACTCCCTAGTCACTCACCATGTTTTACTGTTTGTCTCTGTTTCTTATTTTATCCTCTCACTATATTCTTAATACAGGCAATCAGGGCTCTTGCCCAGGCCCCCAATAAAGAGGTGTATATTTCTCTACAGTATGTTTTTGGCTTCTTTGTAAAAAATCTCAGAAGATACTTATAGATTCGTAAGTGTTACTGTTTCATTTGAATGTCCCTGAAATCTCTTGTTTTTGGAAGGTAATTGGGTCCCAAGGGTGCAATAGCTGGTGAGGAACGGGTGCACAGGGTCTGTGTTTGTGTTAGGGGATATGCATACCCAGCCTTCCGCTCACTTATAAAGGCCTCTAAACTCAGATGCCTTCTGCAGCAAAATCCCATGGCTGAACCCCTTTTTGCTGATGGTTCAAACTGTCACTGTTTTGCACTCTCAGCCCACAGATACTCTTCAAACCCAGAGTTTGGTATCCAGGGAGGTGAGCCTGGGGTCCTTCTCCCACTGGACAATTGGGAAAAGCAACTGCAGTGGGGGGTTCACTTCCTTTCTGTGTGTTGGCGGCAGAGTCAGTGCCCATGGGAGTATGCTGAGGGTTTCCTCTTCCCTCTGCACGGGAGGGTAAGCTTCCTGTCCCTCACTGAGCTGCAATTCATTCAGTGCTGGAGGTATGTTTTCATTAAATTTCTTTATTTTCCTAAATACTAATACTTGAGAGTGTTGCCTGGTTGCTAACACTCTCAAATTGCAGTCCTATAATTTTTCATGGTAGCTTCATCTCCTCACTGAGGCATATGCCTGTCATGGTGGGTAAATATTACAGAGCAACCTGTGGCTGTAGGCTGCTTCCCGCTCAGCATCTTAAACAAATCCTATTATGTTCTTTCTTTTTTCTTGGTTTCAAAATTTCTCTTTAGAGAAATATATTTAGCTGTTGTCTTAAGGTAAGTCTATTTGTAATAATTCTGTTTTTCTTTATCTGTAAAGATTTTTACTTTCTTACATTACTGAAGGATATTTTCACTACAGAGAGAATGCTAGTTTGACAGTTGTTTTCTTTTACTACCAGGAAAATAGATGACATTTTTTTTTTTTTTGGCCTCAGTGGTTTCTGATGAGAAATATTGTTTCTTTTCAGTTGCTTAAAGTTATTTTAACTTGTCTTCAGTTTTCAAAAGTTTAACTAGTATTTATGTCAGTGTAACTTTCTTTAGGTTTGAGCTGTCTGAAATTCCTTTAGCTTCGTGAATCCATGGTTACCAAATTTGGGGAATTTGTAGTTTTACTTCTTTGAACACATACATGGGCCTACTTTTTTTCTCTTCCACTTGTAAATCTTCCAATATATAAAAGATCATAAGTTACATCCATACAGGTCAATAAGGCTAATCATTTGTCCCAGTGTATTTTAACTACATGGCTCAGATACCTTCTATTAATCTATCTTCAAGTCGAATAAGCATTGCCTCTGTTTTCTCTGTCCTGATGCTGAGCTGAATCTACTAAGCTGTTCATCTTGAATCTTATACCTTTTTTGTTCAAAACTCCCTGTTAGTTTTTTGTAATCTAATTTATGTACTGACACCTATTTGTCTTTTATTTCCAGTGAGCTTGTAATTATTCACTGAAGAAATGTTATCACAGTGACTTTAGATTTCTTCTGAGATCTCTCTAACATCTGTGTCATCTCCTTGTCAGTATCTGTTGACGCTGTAGCCAAGGTGATATCAGGTGAGGGAAGGGAAGATTCAAAATTCTACTGCAGCTCAGCAGTAATGAGGTTGCAAGTCTCCAGAACATGGAAATTTGTGGAAGATAAAAAACAAATTACATAATGATAAAATAATTTACTGAGAACCTTATGAACACTTACTGCACATAGCTTGCCAAAGAGCTCCAAAAGATGTGAGAAAATTGAGAGAACAAATGCAGAAAGAGGCAATCTGCTTTTATTATAATAGGATACTTCAATATTCCCCTGTAAGTAATCAATAAAACAAGTAGACATTAAATCAATAAAGATTCAGAAAATCTGAACAATATCATCAAACAACCTGATGTGATTGATATTTATAGAATAATCTACCTGAAAATAGTATTATATACACTCTTTCCAAATACAACTGGTACATTCACAAGATGAATCACTCTCCTGGTCATAAAACAAACAACACTTTAAAAACGATTAAGACTACATTTTGTTTCCTAAAAATGAAATTTCATATCAATAATGTAAAGATATTTGAAAAAATCTCTAAGTATTTTGAAAATGAACTACACAAGTTCAAATATGTGAGTCAAAGACAAACTCAGAGAAAATTAGAAAATATTTTGAATTAGAGTTCTATTCTGATTAGTTATTTTTCAGTAAGTCATTGAGAAAACCTATATAAAGGTGGTCTCATAAGATTATAAGGTACTAAAAAGTTCCAGTCACCTAATAAATGCATCAATAAAGGAGATGCAAAAGAAAATGAAACTAAAGTAGAAAATTTACATTTTAGCTTAGTACATGAGCTAAACAGAACAGCTTAGTAGATGAGCTCAGCATCAGGACAGTAGAAGCATTTAGTAGAAGCTGTTTTATGGAAAAAAAGGTAAAAAAACATTTCATAACAAAATATTAGGAGAATAACAATAGTTAATACATTGTACATTGTTATCTTTAAAGTAGTTGCTTTGTAAATGTAGGTGAGCTCCTTAAAATCTTTGGAGACACTGGCTCTGAAATGGAAAGTTTTCCACTAAAAAAGAGGAGCTTTCATGGTACAATGTATGATTATAATTAATCTATGATTAAAAAAAAGAAAACAAGCAAACTACAATGAACTTGTTTATAAAAAAAAATGCCACTTGCTAAAGAAGAGCCCCAGCAGCTCCTGTCGGGTCCTGGAGGAGGAAGAGCTGTCACCATAGGTGATGATGGTACCAGGTATGTGTCTGCTGCTGGAGACCTCCCAGTGACATAGGTACTAATACTAATACTGATACTAACATTCCCAACCCTGTGTGGGCCCAGACTAATGTGTGAGTTTGGGAGTTTCCAAAGATGGCGGACTGGTAGGTAGCATGAGAGAGATCCTCTCTGGGAGAGACAGCTTAAATGCCAGAATTTAATACCCTGGAAAGACCCAAACAGAGAGAGATGGACTCTCTCAACCCAGGCAGAAGCTAAAGTTAAAAAAAAACCACTCAAATATGAAGTCCCAGGGCTACCATTAGTGAAGCTAAGATGAGCAAGCACGGCACCCTTCTCAAGCTGCCTGAATTCCTGCCCGAGAGCAACCTGACCAACTGAACTGTGCCAATGCGACTGGCTTGAGCGGCTGGAGCGAGGAGCTGAAAATCCCCACATGCGGTTCGCCCAGCTGTGCCGCAGCTGCGCTGAAGTCTGAGGTCTGGGAGCACAGCAGTTCTCAGGGACCGGCATCAACACACAGTGAGTGATGGGAATAAGACCCTCCCATGGGAAAGGGGAAACCGACTGGAAGACATGTTGGATTTGATCAGGACAGCCCTATCCCCATAAGGAAGTGGCTTCAGTTGGTTGCTCCCCTTGCCGAATGGATTGGTGGAATCTGCTTGGATTCAGCCGTGCCCCTGGCCGGGACCCAGTGGGTTGCTGCAAACTAATTCCCTGAGCACAGCCACACACTGATGCAGTGAAGGCCTGCAAAGGTTGACTGGCCCAGAGGAGAGGAGCCAGCGCACACTGACCTTGCTTGAACTTTGCTCTCTTATAGCAGCTGGCAGAGGGCAGAAGTCCCTAGCCTGCATGCTCCAGAGGAGCCTTAACCAACAAGAAAAGGTACTGGGAATTACACTGTACACTTGTATGGAAGGAACCAAAAACATGATGAGAGGGAGAAGTAAGAAAAAACACCCAACCCCCAACCCTGAGAACATTGATCCAGGAGAGGTAAATACAAAAAAGATTGAGGGCAGCAAGCATGCAACACCAAACACAGTGGTAGCAGACATAAAGAGATATCTTCAGGACCTCATAAGTGGGATCAAAACTGAAATATTAATTCAAATTAAACAAAAGATAAGTAGATTAATAAAAGAAAGGCTGGGCACCTCTAAAGAAGACAGAAGAATGGAGGAACACAAAAGGAGAGAAATGTTTAATGAAGGAAACAAGAAAAACCTAAAATTCATGAAGCAAATTCAAAAAGATTATCAGGAAACTAAAGACTCCATAGAAAACTGG
>PVJX010025971.1:0-26321 GCA_004027295.1 Dolichotis patagonum | reverse complement strand
CCAGCAGGCATCAGACAGCTCTGAGCAGTCTGGCTCGGAAGAGAGAGAGCCAAGCACTCAAGGAGGTGCACCATCCAGACAGGAAGCAAGGCAGGGATTCAACCACCAGCAGGAACCAGACAGCTCAAGGCACTCAAGACCGCAGGAGACAGAGTCAGGCAGACATGGACAGCCAGGGTCCAGCACCAGAGGTAGGCAGCAACCCCAGAGGCAGCAGGTACTAAACAGCCCCGGGCATTCATGGTCTGAAGAGTTTCAGAATGACAGGGCTAGAATTCCTGGATCCAGGAGTGTTGGAACACGTTTTTATTCCTGTGTATTCTAAGAGGCTTACTGAAATGAAAGTCCCCCTACAATTTCGTTAAAGAACATATTAACTCCCCAACAGTGAGCAGTCATCTTCCACCAGGATTTTATGGCCTTTCATATGATACATCTAAGCAGTTGGCATCTAGCCAATCACATACATACTATTCTTATGAGTTAGAAATTAGTGCAAAATGTGTTCACCACGACAATAAGCAGAAATAATTATAACTCAACCTTCCATCCAGAAACTTTTCATAATTATTCTGGAAAATTATGTCTTCCTATCTTTTCCATTGGGACATTATATACTACTTCATTGCTCTGAGGCCTATTTCTTTTTGTTCTCTGTAATCTTTAAAATTTATAGTCAGAAAATGTTAAGTGAAATTAATCAATATCATGGAAAGCTCAATTTGCAAAAGTTGTTTATTTGGAGACTGTATTAAGAGCTTTTCCTTTTTAGTAATTAAATTTAGATGGGCTTATGGTTGATACTTTAATCTTTGAACAATGTTTCACAGGATGTAATCTATAAAATAGCTCTTCTGAAATCCATGGCTCCTATGTTACTATTAGAATTCAGTTCATTTCACAGTAGTATCCTGCTTTTACAACTCTCTTTTATTTTAGCATTCAATAAAATCATATACAGCATAAAAATTTTCAAAAATTGAATTGTATAAAAATTGAGAATAAACAATTGATCATATACCATGTTTTGTCTCTTTTGTGTTTTCTTATAAAATGTAAAGTTTTAATTTTCATGGGTACAACTAAATCTCTTTACCACCTCATGGAAAGGTGGCATGACCCTATGGCAGTATATATGATGCCATAGAGTAAATAAGCAAGGGATTCAATCGTATCTTTTTTTGTATAGTACAAACATTGTCCCATAGTACCACTTTGAAGAAGCAAAATAGTTTTGTTGAATTATAAATATCACCACTATCCATATGAAAGCATTAACCCAAGTGGATCTTAGTCATATAAAACCAAGATCAGGAAACAGATTTATTAACTATAAATCCTCTACCAAAAAACACTTGCAGATGCTTTCCAATGGAGACAAGTGGAAGCAGAGAAATTAAGGTGAAATACTCTGACTGAGGAACACCAATATAAAAAATATTCCTCCACCCTAAAAGGAAAACATTTGTAGCTTTATATAATTTAACAAAATGAATAAAGAGAGGGAAATAAAGGACAGTACAAATGTCAACATTGTTCTCCCCTCAGAATGATATTATCCTTGGAGAATCATACCCAAATTTAACTTCCCATAATATCTGACTTAAAAAGTACTGTCTCATTTTGCAGGTGAGTCTATCACACAAGTAATCTATACCAAAACAACAATTGGATTTCAAGTCTCCAAACCTTGACTTTCATGGTTTCACAAAAGCTTTCTTTCTTAAATTTTTTGCTTGAATAAGTCAAGCTAAAGTGAAAGTCAAGCTAAAGTAAAAATGACTGTCAATGTGTAATTAACTCCCACTGAAGACATGGACTAAATAAAAAGAAACAAACAAGGTCATTTGTCTAATGGGCTTTCAGTAGTATGATGTCTGTGTTTGCTCTCCACATGCCAGTTAAATGTGGCACTTCCATCCTACCATGCTTCTCTGCCTGCTGTGTTGTCCCAAAATATCCCTACAATGACATAGATTTCATAAGGTATCAAACCTGTAGGTTCCCCAGAGTTGCTACAGACACAGATACGGTGTTCCCAGGTTCACAGCCAGATTTTTCCACTTCTTTCTGTACTCTCTCTCTAAAGAAGCCAATTCTAATTTACACACTGAGGAATAAAAAAGTAACAATGAGAAAATAATACAGATCTATCATAATTCATGTAGAAAAAATGAGGCACAGTAACAGATATTACAGTACAGATAGATGTGTGAACTTGGCAGTAACTAAACTCTCTGTTTTCTGAAGAACGCATAAATGACTGAATTGTTTTCTTCTGTATTCATGCTGACTCAAGAATAAGATTGTAAGACACTTCTTTTTGCTAGCTGTCAAAATCAATTACCAAAAAAACAGATGAAACAAGATTCACTGAAGATATTAACTTTCCTTTGTCTTCTTCCCTTCTCTTATGAAGAGTGAGAGGAAATCAGGATATTCAAATAAGCAATGTCTAACCATGATCAATCTAAATATCACCATAAACAATATAGATCCAGTCCAAAAGAAAAATAAAAGTCTAGCAATAATCAAACAGTCATGATTTCAACAAGGACAAATAACCAATCATAGACAGTTCATTTTATCCAAGAAGAAACTAGACCAAGGATAAAAAGGGTGACACTGGTCCAATTATAGATGTTCAAGAAAGAATGCTAGATACTTCAAGTCATCTCCTAGCCAATCAATATCAAAGAGTCTGGGATCAGCACAAGTAGATAAAGGTACACAGGAATAGTCAATTTAATTATAGTCAGAAAATTAGAAAAGTCAGACATCAACCCATGAACATATGGCCATATATAGTAGAAACCAAAAGAAAATAGAAAATTAAGTTTTCAGCCACAGATAACCACAAGATAGTGTTGGATATTCAGGACAGACATTTCCCTATCAACAGACTGGGTCTACACAAGGAGAAACCGGGCCCAATACAAGACTTAGTCATAGTCAATCAAGGAAGAGCTCAGAACACTCGTGGTCTTTCCACAGACACTCATTATCCACTATGCAGTCTAGATCCACTATAACAGACAATAGAAATCTAATCTTATTCCGTTGATTAATAAAAGGCAACCAAGAGACCAAAATAGACTATCACTCTTCTCCCATGATCAACCTGTATTTGAACAGGGATAGTCTAGATTCAGTACAATTTAAAAAAAAAAAAAGATTACTCTAGCCATTGATAGTAAAAAGTTAGGTGAGGAACTCACAGGGCCAGATTAGAGATACATTAAAAAAACAGGGCAAAACATGGATGACTAACATTGTACAATCATCATAGTTTTATCTGTGGCTGACGATAATGATGGTTATCTATGGCTGAGGACTGTAAGATCATAATATGTTTATGGTGTACCATATGCTTGAAAAAAAAGTAAAATACTGTGTTCTCTGTGAAAGTATTATTCATATTTTCTTTTTGCTGACCTTGTCCCCTGCCCAGAAAAAAAGACTAAGACCCTGATTGGCCTAGTTAATGCCAATCAACAAAAGTTTGCCTCTATAAACATGAATTAGACTTCAAACTCAAGGGCCATCCCAATAGGGATACCCCCTATTTTGCAGCACCACCCTACTGCTAAGATAGTGTTCCTTCTGCTTTCTCTGCAACTGCCACACTTTAAATAAACTTTCATTTTGTACTATACCAGTCATGACTCCCTCATTTTCTGTTACAGGCCCCACTTCGCCATTCTTTGTGGAGGTAGGGCAAAAACTTGAAGAGAGGTGGAGCATCATTATAGGGGACCCTAACTCTCCCTCCTCAGAGACTCCTGGTCATACACAACACAAAGATTGGAATATACTCAAGAGACAATCCAGATATTCAAATGAAGAATCAGCACCTAACACAGGGTAAAGAAATGGATCCAATTATGGACAATCAAAAGGCAGCACTGAATTTTCAGGTCAAACTTACAAATGAATATTTTTTTTTAATCGGTACCAGCGATCGAACTCATGACCATGCACTTGCAAGGCAGCCACTTATGCCGCTGAGCTAAATCCCCAGCCCTAAAAATGAATATTATAAACACATTCTGGGTTTACTATAAACAAATGTCAAGGATACAAGTACAATTAGTACAGTGATGATACTAAAAACAGAGAGTCACAATCAACTTATGGGCTGTCTGAGTATGGACAGAGCAGTATTCTACCATAAGATACAAATAAAGATTCAATTATAGAAACTTAAAGAGGTAGATCTATAAACTCTCAATACTAGTAGTCCACTAATGAGCAATATAAACCTACACAAAGATATTCAACACTAAAAACAAACAGGCATAAATACAGAGAAGACAGCTCTGGACAATGAGTGTCTTAATCATGGCCAAATATAAACTCATGAACAATTTGGATCTAGTCTCCAGAAGTTGAATCCATAAAATAGAAACACATGGATCCACTCAGGAACACTTAGAAGTTAACTACAGATGCTTGCAGTCTTCTACTAGATAGTTATCTCCAACACAGTCTAGAATAAGTATAGTTCAAAGAAACACAAATTTAGTTAATCAGCTGGTGAAAGACAATAAGAAGACTCATATGAAGAATCAGCATTACTCCATGAAAAATCTGGACCTAGAAGAAAAGTGAGTAGGTTGAGTCATAGTCAGAAGGCAGCAGTGGATACTCAGGGTCTATATAATCACAGTCTGTTACCAATATAAGCAGAAAACAGGCAATTAGTTATAGTAATCCAGTAATAATGAAGGCCAATCAGGTGATTGAGACAGACTTCCAGCTTTCACCCATAGCCAATCTGAGTAAGGTCATAAGCAATAATGATTTAGCACTAGAGGAAGACAAGAGTCTAGATACAGAGAGTTAGAAGACATTTCTAGATATTTAAGATGTCAATGTGGCCAAAAAAATAATTGATGGAAACTCTAGAACCACCCAAGGAGAATCTGGGCTCAGTATAACATAATAAGGTTCTTGCCTTATTATGAGCAATAAGGCAAGAGCTCTATAAAGTCCATATCTGCTTGCAGACAATTTGCATTTACAAAGTCTGGATAAAGTACATATAGACAATGAGGATCCTGACACAAAGATATGAGACTAACATAGAAAGTCAGCAACAGTTTATATTTAATCTGAGTCTGGAGAGTTGAGACACAGTCAGAGGTCAAGGTAAGACACTTACAGTCTTAGCATAGACACACATTGGAAGGCAATCTTGGCCTACCCATAAGTAGCTAAGCTCCAGTACCAAAAACACACAATTTAGCCATAGACAAACAAGGAACAGCTACAGATATTCAGGATCTACTCACACACAATAATTTACAGAGTCTGAGGCTAATAAGTAGACAGAAAAGATCTGGCTACAGTCAGTCCTGTGATACTAAAGAACAATCAGAGGACAAGAAACAGTCTTTTCCTTCCTATGTTGAGTCTAAATATGGTCACAGGAAGTTTGGTCTGGCATAATAGGAAAAGATGAGTCTAGCCATGGGAAATCCAGAAGATAGTTCAGAATTCTACCAACGGTATACATCTACTTATAGGTAAACTGGATCTACCATAAAGAATTTGAGTCTAATACAAGAGAAAGATATGAGTTTATTTATGGGCAATCAAGGTAATGACCTAGGCAATCATCTACCTAGACTGAATCCATAAATAAGAAAATATCAGGGACCCATTATGTGGGAAACTTCTGCAACAGACTTGTGACTGACCTTCGTTTGATAATAGTAGCTATCATCGTTTGATAATAGTAGCTATCATATCAGTTTAGCTTCTGTTTCTGCATACCTTGTCTATTTCTCAAGGTTCCCGAAGCCATGCACCTCCCTGAAATTAGGCTAAGACCACCCATCGTTGCCTAGTTACTTGCTGATGTCAAGAGGCTTCACTCCCTCTTTCGTTGTACTCTATAAATGCCCACCATTTCCTGCCAATAAATGAGACTTGATCAGAATCCTGTCTTGTCTCCATTTCTCATGTCTCTTGTCCTATCTCATCCCCACTCCCCCTCTAGGGTCTTCGTTGACTTACCCGCGGGTCGGGACACCATTATTAATCAATGCAGTGATAGTAAAGGACAATCAGAGGATCAGAGAGATGGGTCAGAAGCAACTCATAGATGAATGAGTCCAGTTCAAGAATACAATATAAACTTACCTATGGCAAGTGAATAAGCAGGTTCAGACATACAAAATTTCACATAGGCCAGAAAGCTACTAACAATGTAAATCTATCCGTGCACAATTAGGATGCAGTACAGGACAAAAACAAGGATCTTTCCTTAAAGATTTCTGTCTCTGACCCTTCATCATTCATTTACTCTTTTTCTTAATTACTTTTCTCATTACTGAGACAAAATATCCAGTCACAATTGGTTTACTGATCCACCAATCACCCATCATTAATCCCCCAGTGCCCCTAATCCCAGCATCGCATTATGAGTCAATCACACACTCTACAATCAGCCACTTCTGAAAAAAAAACCCCATGGCTGGGCTGGGGATTAAGGTCAGTGGCATAAGCACCTGCCTGGCAAGTGTGAGGTTCAGATTCAATCCCCAGTACCCCCCCAAAAAAAAACCCAAAAACAAACTTATGGCCACATGAGGTTTTGGGGGGACATCAGAAATAAAACCCAACAGTAAACTGCATACAAGAAATAGATTTTATCTAAAAACAAGTTCATAGGATAAAAATCAAAAGATAGAAAACAATAATCCCTGCAATGAAAGTCTGAAGACAAGCAAAATTACCTATCTTAATTTTAGACCTAGTGGATTTAGAAGCCAAAAGTGACAGAAGAGTCAGAGAAGGTCACTATATATTGGTTAAAGTAACAATTCAACATCAAGTGATAGCAGTTATAAATATATATGCACCAAACACCAGTGGACCCACCTTCATAAAAACAAGCATTACTGGACATAAAAGATCAGACACATGGGGGCCAGGGATTTAGCTCAGTGGCAGAAGCACCTGCCTGGCAATCATGAGGTCATGAGTTTGATCCCCGGTACCAAAAAAAAAAAAAATCAGATACATAACACAGTTATAATGAGGAATCTTGACACCCCAATACCACAAAAAGAAAGATTGACTAGATTAAAAAAAATCAACAAAGAAATATCAGAGTTAAACCATACTTTCAAACAAATAAGAGTCAATAGACATCAACAGTATTCCACCCAGCAACAACAGAATACACATTCTTCTAAGCAGGACACAGAACTTTCTCCAAAATACATCCCATACCAGAAGATAAAGCATGCTTCAGTAATTAGCAGAGAATCAAAAGTATCCCATGCATATTAACAAATCACCTTGCAATGAAACTAAAATATACTGATAAAAGAAATCACAGAAATTATGCTAACACATGGAAATTAAACAATATACTCTTGAATTATCAATGGATCACAGAAGAAATCAAGGAGAATAGTTCTTAGAATCCAACAATAATGTTGACACAAAATACAAAAAAACAGGACAAAATGAAAGCAGTCCTAAGAGGGACATTTAAAGTTTTGAATGACCACATGAGAAAGAACAAGTCTAAATAAGTAACCCAATGATGGATCTAAATCATAGAAAAACAAGAACCATCCAACCCAAAAACTAACACAAGGAAAAAATCATAGATGAAATCAATAAAATTGCAACTAAAAATATAAAGAATTCAAAAGAATAAACAAAATAAGCCCTTAACCAATTTTTACCAAAAAAAAGGAAAGACTCAAATCAATGCAATTAGAAGTGAAACATGAAATCACAACAGATACTGCTGAGATCCAGATTATTAGTAATACTTCAAAATCTGTACTCTAATAAAAAAGGAAGGTTCAGAAGAAATGGATAAGTACTTAAATACATATGAATTACCAAAACTGAACCAAAAAGATATAAAAATCTTAAATGGTCCAATGGTAGATAATGAAATTGAAGGAATAATTTTAAAATACCAAGTGAAAAAAAGCTCAGGAGTCAGTAGATTAACCTGACTCCTGATTTACTGGATTCTACAAGAACTTCAGGGGCCAGGCATGGTGGCACACACCTATGATTCCAGCACTTGAAAGGTTGAGGCAGGAGGATCACTGCAGTTTGAGGCCAAGCTGTGCTACAAAATGAGTTCAAGGGCAGCCCAAAGTGCATAGTGAGACCCTGTCTCAAAAAAAAAAAAGTTTCAAGGACTGACAACAATATATTCAAATTCTTTAATGAAACTGAAAAGGAAGGAGTGTTCCCAAAGTCATCTCTAGAAACTAACATTACCCTGATTCCAAAATCATAGGACACACTAAAAAAATTAAATAACCAGCCAAATCTTTTAATGAAAATATACACAAAAATCCTTAACAAGATTCTGGCAAACAGAATGAAATGATTCATGAAAAAGATCATACATACATCATCACCAAGTAGGTTTCATCCCAGGCATGCAAGGATTATTCAACATACACAAATCAACAAAGGTAATACTTCACATAAACAGAAGGATAAAAATCATGTAATCATTTCAAAAAATGCAGAAACAAATCTTTGACAAAATCCAACATCTATTCATGATATAAAAAAACTGAAAAAAATAGGTACAGAAGAACCTCATCTCAGTCTGACAAAAGTAATTTATGACAAAACTACTGACAATAATCTATTAAATGGGGAAAAGCTAAAACTTTTCCTTCTAGAAACAGGAACAAGAGAAGGATATCCACTGTCACCACTCTTATTCAATATAGTACATGAAACAATAGCTAGAGCAATCAAACAAGGGAAAGAAATACAATGGTACATATAGGAAAGGAAGATCTCAAATTACCATTTTTGCTGATCATATAAGCCTTTACATAGAAAGACCCAAAGAACTCCACCAAAACACTCCTAGAAATAATCATATTCATCAGTGTATCAGAATACAAAATCAATACACAAAAATCAATAGCATTTCTGTACAGCAATAATGAATTCACTGAGAAGGAAATAAGGAAAAGAATGCCATTCAACAGCATAAAAAATAAATTTTTAGGAATTAACCTAAACAATAAAGTGAAAGATTGCTACAACAAAGCTATAGTATTGTGAAAAAGGAAATCAAAGAGAACATCAGAAAATGAAAACATTTCCCCTTGTTTCTGGGTAGGCAGAACCAATACTGTCAAAATGGTCATATTTCCAAAATTGATACATAGATTTAACGCAATCTCAATCAAAATACAAACACCATTCCTCAAAGAACCAAGGAAAACAACCCTAAAATTCAAATGGACCATAAGAGATCCAGAATAGTAAAAGCAATCCTAGGCAACAAGAACAAAACAGGGGGCATCACACTCATACATTTCAAGTCACAGTAATACAATGCTGTAGTGATAAAAACAGCACGGTACTGCACAAAACAGACATATGAATTAATGGAATAAAAGAGAAGATGCAGAAACAACCTTGGGAACATTCATTCATCTGATCCTTTGACAAAGGACCCAAAAATATATGTGCTGGAGGAAAGATCACATCTTTTGCAAATGGTACTGAGAAAGTTGGCTGGACATATGCATAAGATTGAAGTTAGACCCATATATCTCACCATATACTAAGCTAAAATAAAAATAGATCAAATATACAGAAGCATTTCACCTATTAGAAGATAAAATAGGTAAAATTCTTGAAGACAAAGACATAGGCAAGGATTTTCTAAGTAGAACTCCAACTGCACAAAAAATAACATCAAGAATCAATGAACGGAATTATACAAAAGTTTAAAACTTCTGCAAAAGAAACAACCAACAGAGTAAAGAGATAACTTACAGAATGGGACAAAAACTTGACAGCTATACCTCAGACAAAGGATTACTATCTAGAATATTTAAAGAAATTAACAAGTTAGACTCCAAGAATAAAAGACCCAATCCAAAAATGTGCAACTGAAGTCAACATGATACTTCTCAAAAGAAATACAAATGGCCAATAGATACATAAAAAGATGTTCAACATTTCTGGTCATTAGAGAAACATAAATTAAAACACTGAGATTCTATCTTACTCCAGAAAGAATCACTATCATCAAGAAACAAATTCCTGTGGTTGCAGAGAAAAGTGAATCTTTCCACATTGTTGATGGGAATGTAATGTAATATAACCACTATGGAATTCACTGTGGAGATTCCTCAAAAAACTAAAAATAGACATTTCATTTGACCTGGCTATTCCCCTTCTAGAAATCTTCTCCAAAAAAGTTAAAGCCAGTATTATAGTATAGTGGCTTTATTATATGTATGTATTATATGTATTATATGTATATGTATTATATGTATTATAGTGATACATGAATACCCATGTTTGCAGCAATACAACTCATTATAGCTAAATCTTGGATGCAACCTTACATCTACCAACAGATGAAAGGATAAGAAAAGCATACACAATGGAGTATTACTCTGTTATATAGAAGGATAAATTTGGATGATTTATGGGAAAATGGATGCACCTTGAGACCATAATGCTAAGTGAAATAAATCACACACACAAGCTTAAATATTGCATGATTTATCTTATATGAGAAACTTAAGGTATAAATACATTTTTTTAAAAAGATAGATAATAAGAAATAGGGAGCTAGATCTTTTACCAATGGGAAGAGGACCAAGAGAAGGAGGGACTGGAAAGGATAGGGAGGGGAATTAGACACAAAAATAATTAGGAAGTGTTATGTACATTTACTCCCCTTAATGAATATAATCATTATGTACTACAAACCTGTGCAAATAAAAGTAAAAATTAAAAATCACTGTCTATAATTCAGGGTAGTACAATCAGTAACAGTGATCTGATACTATAAAATCTAATACATTTCCATAATAGCATGCCTAATACAAAACTTGTCAGAAATTTCAAAACTTGAGCCTTCATATTTAACACTTTAAATGATTCCCCAAAAGCATGATTTTCATTACTATTAAAATTTCATTTCATTACTATTAAAATTTAAACTTATATCATGTACAAATGCTAATTGAGGATATCAAGTATACACTACCCCACACAATATTCCCTACCACCCCACACATAGTGCAATTCACAGACATGAATGTGTGTATGTGTATGTGAGTGTACATGTGTATGTTTACCTCCCTGATTTTTTTACACATCTTTTTCATTCATAGGGCCTACAGATAACTGTACAAATAACAGAAATGATGAGGGAGAAATGAAGAAAAGAGGAAGGAACATTCTGTAGCATTTTCCTACACCCAGCAGATGGTGCTACTGGCACATCACTGCCATTCAGACAGGCAGAACAGTATTGTAATGGCATGAACACTTTAATTCATTCTTGCCAGTTTAGGGTGGGAGTAATGTCTTAGATGAAACATTTCATTGCTCAAGAAATAGCTCCACAACCTGCCTTTTTCAACACATGAATAGTTCCCTACTACCCAATTACTCCTAGAAAAAAGCAGATTTGAGCTTTAATCTTATCTTCTCCACTTAATAACTAAGTGACTCAAAACAAGTTGAACAGTTTCTCAGAACCTCAATTTTCTCATATGCAAAAAGAGGCAAAAATATCTGCATTATGGAGTTGTTATAAGGATTAATGATATGATGTACATCAGCACATGTTTTAAGAATACAATATTTATTCTTCTAGTAACACACTGAGAGAGAGACACTCAAAAATCCAGATCATGGTGCATGCTATAAGAAATTTCAAATCCTGAAACTTATTGTCCCCAAAAAGAAAAATCACTAATCAAATTTATAATAAGTCAGCCCTGTTACTATGTAGCACACATTCCAGTAAAATCATGAACCTCAGTTTTAGAAAGCACTTTTTGATAATCTATTCCAACTCTTACATTAATAATACTCAGTAGGGACAGAAGTTAAAACTCATATTCAACATGCCTCGCTTTTTTGACAAAAACCAAGAAATAAAGTTCAACAAAATTCTGGTTCGTCAGCTCAACAAAATTCTAGTGGGTGATAATATTGAGAGAATAAAGCATTGAAAGAATTAAATGTTTGTAAGACATGCCAAAATATTGTTTACTTGATACATGAAAGTACCCTTGACAATACATTAGATTATTATACAGTTCTTTGCATTTCCAGTCAATGTAAATGCTGAAATTTTCTTCCCTACATCAATCCAAAATTTTCCACCCTTTGATGAGTACCTAAAGATCCCTTACTGTTCTCTTTACCTACCACCCCACACACAATGAAATTCACAGGCATTTTCCCTCTCATGGATTGAGTACTTCTGATGTCCCATAACTCCCAGCCTTCTCTTCCATGTGAGATTTGCCTCTCCCAAAGAATTTTCCCTGACAAGCAAATGAAGGAGGAGGAAGTAGCAAACTACGATTCATAAGCCATGTGGAACATATCAATTTTTGTGCAGTCTAGCAGAATGTTTTCTATATATGAAACTAGGTGAAAAATGTGGCATGAAATTATATGAAATTCAAAGATAAGTGTTAATGTTTTATTGAAACACAGCCCATGGTCATTTGTGTACATATCATTTATGGATACTTCCATGCTACAACAGAAGAGTTGAGTAGCTGCAACAAAAACCAACTGGTTCACAGGTACTGTCATATTTATTATCTAGGTTCATACAAAAAAAAAGTTCGCTGAAAAAGTTTAGGAGAACACTGGTCTCAAGGGCATGTTCACCTGGGATAATCTACAGGCAACCCTTTTCCTCCAACAGAGACAACTGACTCCTGCAAGAAATTAATCTTCACTCAACAAATTCCACCTACCCTTCACTCCCACAGTCTCGGTCACGCCTTTAAAAAGGTCATTGCTCTGATAAAGCATGGCAACCTGGCCCTAATCAGGCATCCTAAGGAAACACAACTACACAACGCATACCGATTCCATAGAGCTCTGGGTAGTTCACAGAAAAAAAAAAAAAAAATACAACACTCAACTTAATGATGATTGAATTTGGAGTCATGTAATTACCACTTGCCAATAGTTGCTACTACTCTTTCTCAAATCCAAATTACCATATTGCCCAAGTTGTAAGTCTATGTCACTTCAGTTTCAGTAAAATTTGTGTCATACATTCACAATGGAGAGAACGTGAGAAATCTCATTAGGGGTAAGCAGAGATTTCCAGTGCTAAGATTCAGCTTATACTGAGGTAAAATCATGTCTTCTGAGGGGATGATGGCAAAGGAGCAGGCAGGTTCTAATCATACTGTAAGAAAGTAGGTCAGTATAAAAGATTGTAGTTACGACCTCTTTGCCTCTTTGAATTCAACACAAAATGACAAATATTTATTGGAGATCTTTATGTGCAGGAATATATTGGTCTCTAAGACCAATATATTAGAATAAACAAGGCCCATTCCCTATCTCAAGGACCTCATAAGTAGAAATTATACAAGCTTGTAGACAAAGGTGTATAAGAATAATTAACGAAATTATCACTATTGAACCAAATAATTTGTAGTAGTTATTTATGGCTAGTAGGTTCAGTTTTTCTTTTCTTTTCTTCAGTTTAGTATTTTCTAATTTTTATACTAAACATTAATTTCAAAGTAAAACAATCATGAAAAATAAAACATGGTGAGTTATATAAATATATAATTATGAACTAAGTAATTAATTATAACTCTCTGTTGAAAGATTTCTCTCAAGAAAGACTTCTAGGGGATTCTCAACAATTAATAGGAGTCACCAGGGACAGTGAAGAAAGATATAAGAAGGCAAAGAAACATGAAATAGAATTATATATTCATGAAGGTTGAGATAACTAATTATGACTGGAACATAAAGAGGAATACAGAAGGAAAAATGGAGCTGGAGAACAACCACATCCAAGATCATGAGGATATACTTTTGTTCCCAGTGCTGTATGGCGGCTGAAAGGAAAGTTAAATTATCAGTGGGCACTAATTTTAAGTAAATTAAGTTAGTTAAACAAGCATAAAGAACAGCCTCTGCATCCATTATTCATTCCAGGAGATAATAAAATCAAAGCACACGTCTTGGCTAGAATTTCATATAGATTTCAGCTCACTGGGAGAGTCTGACTAGATGATCTTTAAAGTTCCTTTTGAACACTAAATTCCATGATTTTTTTACATTAGGGGACTAATGCTCCTGTACATACTCTATTCAACCTCTATTAAAGTCCACACAATTTGTTGTCAATTCATTGTGTCACATACTGAATGAATATGTTAAGAGGCCTTCTTTCAGTGTCCTGTGACTGGTAGGTGGGGCTGATACTAGCCCAGATTTGAGAACTGCTATTGCAATCTCAGGTGAGCATGTAAGAAAGTAAGAAGGTAAACACCTAGAAGGTGGAGATACAGAAGGAGCTAAACTTGTTTAGGAATGTATTAGGACATCTCCAAGAGTGCAACTCCTCCCTCATATGGACCATTATCCCTTCTATAAAAAGGCCATTACCCCCAGTAGCAGCACCCTGCAAGCTGCTTCAGTCTCCATCCTACTGTTCCTCTGGTGAACCAGGTAAGTAAGCAAGTGTTTAGTACTGCTCAATTGCTCCTGGGTTCTTAAGGCTATAAAATTATGTAAGTCCAAGATATACTCTAAAACAAACAGGAATTAGTATAAAATATGTGTGTATAAATAATTTATGCTTTGGGGAATTTTGATATGTTTAACTTTGCTGAAAAAGAAAACAATGCAATGGCCAAACTAATGTAAGACATCCTTTTTGGGGGGTCTTTGATTAAGATTATAGGAATCTAGTTACCAACCAGGTAAGATCTCTGTTTAACTGCCAAGCTTTTTTACTCTGCTATATAATCAATAAAGCCTGAGGGTCAGTCTCTGTGTGGAGAATGAAAATAGAAGCTAAATCTGATAGTAGTAGCTCCCTAGTTTCATATCACCTAAGACTGTGGCTGGTTTTGCCCACTTTGTCTACCTTGACTAGTCTACAAGTCTTGAGGATCCAATTTAGCCACTGGTGCTCTTTAGTTGGAGATCAAGGTCCTGTCCTCTGAAGTGTGATGGTTGAGACCTAAAAAGAAAGAGAAGAAGTATACCAATTAGCAGACTCATGATTTCTATAGTTTCTGAATAAAGTAAATGCCTCTGGTAGAGATGGGGAGCCTAAAACAGAAGACTGTCACTCCTATATTTATTTAGTAATGGAAATACAAAACATGGGTCCTGTTCCTAGTGTCACCATTCTCTTGCTATATGGACTCGACAAATCAATCAATTCTGAATTAGTCCTTGATTAAAACAGAATAAAATTAATCATGGCTGACAACTCTTACAAATAATCAGATCTATTTACATGTTGAAGAAAAACAGGAATAGCAAGGCATGGTGGCTCATGCCTATAATATCAGCACTCAAGAGGCTGAGGCAGGAGGATTACCATGACTTTGAGGCCAGCCTGGCCTACACAGTGAATGCAAGGCCAGCCCAAACTATACAGCAAGATACTGCCTTAAAAGAAACAAAGAAAAAGGAATAATAAGAAATAAGAGGTGTATCTCTCCCCTCCCCCTTTTAGGTTAACTTAAATTTGCAAAAAAATGTCTAAACTCCTACAAGGAATTGCCACTGTCATCGATGTTTTCTACCAATATGCTACCCAGTATGGAGAGTGTGACATGTTGAACAAGCAAGAGCTGAAAGAACTTTTGGAAAATGAATTTCACCAAATTCTAAAGGTAATAACTTCATGTTATGACTGAATTCTACAATTCTCTTCTTTGCCTCTTTCTAACTTTTTATCATATATGTCAATCATTTCAGAGGATGCTCCTCACTTGACAATACAGAATTGGCATTTGGTGGGCTTGAGAGACCATCAAAAGTTGATCCATAATGGATGACCAAGTAATACATGACCAAGTAAATTATCCCACTAAACATCAGACAAAATCTATAGATTTTTAAAATGTCCTATCTATGGGAGCAATTGTGGCAGTGCTCAAAAAATTACCAAGTATGTGAAATGTATCTTGTTCCATATCTTCTTCTTTCTTCAGTCCAAAATGTCCACATTGCTGTTTATTTCTGAGATTCTGGTAGTACTGAAAGGCACCTGAGTTCTGGAAATCTGTATTTACACCTACATCACAAGAACAACCACTACCTTGAAAGTGTCAATTCTAAAACTAAAGAATTTGAGTATTTAAACCTACCAATTGAGCTTCAATCCCTTACTTAAATTTAACCACCTAGTGAATATTATTTGGATTGCTATGGATGTCTTAAATTAAGTTGGTCAGATGTGAATCTTATTATCTTCCCCTCTAAATCATTCCTTCCCCTTTTCACTCAAGGTAGAAATCTGGTGCCATTCTCTATGTCCTCACTCTCAGCAGGCACCACCACTTTCCTATCTCCATCTAGTTCATCAACAGCCCATGTCTCTATCACTACTGTTAGTGCATATCCTACTTCCAACTCAGCATTAGATACTCGCAATCCTTCAACAACTTGCATCTGCTCTTAATACAAAATCCTTAACATGACTTAAAAATTGTGATCTAGTCCCCATTTATCCACTTCTCTTTACTTTTCACACTCTAAACCCAGACAAGTTCTCTGAATGAGCTATGCCTTCTCTCACCTTTAGCTCTTTGTTCACATCATTCCTTTTCCTGGAACAATCTTTTGCCCCCTCTCCTTTCCTTTCTACATGTTCATCGGCTAATTCTAATCCATAATTCAAAAGCCACTACATCCACTCATTAACCTTTCTCGGATCCAGAATGGTTCTCTTCCAATGCTCTCAGAGAAACCTTCTCATAATAAATTGCAATTGTAAACCTGTGTATCTGCATTAAACCTTAAGTTGCATTTTGTGACAATAGTCATGTTTACTGGCTTATTCTCTAATATAATACAATGATAGGGAGCTAACAGGTAATAATAAATGTTGAATGAGTTAATCAATTTAATTGGATTAATAAAGAAAAGATTATTCATATAGCTAATTATATAGTTAATTCAGATATCTACAATTATTATTTATAAATTAGCTAATTATTCTTACTTGATCATGCTTCACCAAAAATAATTGGTCCCTGCTCTCTTTCAGCTTCCAATTGTATCTTCTTCTAGCTATCTCTCACTGCATTATTCACTGTATACTCCTTTCTCACTGCTGAATATAGGGCAATCCAGGGCAAAGTACGATGTAATTCAGCTCCACCTAAATATGCCAAGCATCACATTTGTACAGAATTCCTCCAGCTGGTTATCTGGCTATATGATAAACACTGATAGAACTGCCTTTGTATCTTATTCTTACACAGAACCCAGATGATCCAGATACTGTAGATATTATTATGCAAAATCTGGATAGAGACCACAATGAACAAGTGGATTTTACTGAGTATCTTCTGATGATATTCAAGTTGTCTCGGGCTTGTAATAAAATTATTGGCAAAGACTACTGCCAAGCTTCAGGGTCAAAGCAGAAAGATCACAGTCACCAGCACCAAGAGGAACAGAGTGAAACAGAAGAGGAAGGAAAAGGCCAAAAATCCTCTTCCACTTACTCAAGTTCAAGCACAGGAGAGAATGGCTCCTTTCCCAGGGACTCCAGAGGAAGCATTAAACCTAGGTCTAGGTCCACCTCCAGAAAACTGAAGCATGAAGACTTGTCTAGTTCTGAGCACAGAGAAAGCTCTAAGGAAAGGACAGAGTCAAATTTAGGCTACTTCAAGGATAATGAAAAAAACAATTATGGCTCAAATCAACAATATAAGAAAAATGCAGGCCAATCCCCTAATAAATGGCATCATGGATTCAACTCAGGCAGCTGTGAAAAACAAGATTACTGGTCAAATTCAAATGACCTTACTAGTCAACAACAAAAATATGGTTCTGAACCAAGACAGACCTCAAGCTATAAAGAGTATGAGTATGAATCAGGTAAGGCCACAAGTAATGACAAAAATCAACTAAGTTCCTATCAGCCCTCTACTCAGAGAAAACATAGCAGTAGCTCTAGTCATCAGCCAGAAAGCTGTGGAAGACAAAAGCATGGGTCTGGAGCAGGTCACTCCTCTGGCTCAGGACAATCTTCCAGATATGGTCACCAAAAGACTAGATCTGAAGAGTCTTCTGGCTATGGGCAATATGGTTCTGGGTCCAGTCATTTTTCTAGGCAAAAATATCATAAATCCAATGCACGTGGGCATTCAGAAAGTTGTGAAAATCAAACACATAGCTCTGGATCAGGTCAATCTTCTAATTACGGAAAATATGGATCTGGCTGTAATCAACCTCCTAGTCAGAAATACCATCAGTCCACCTCAGGAAGTTATGAACAGTATGGGTCAGGGTCAGGTCACTCATCAAACTGGGGACAGTATGGACCTTCAACCGGTCAATCTTCAAGCTTAGGACAACATGGATCTAGATCAGGCCAATTTTCTAGGCACAGTCAACACAGGTCTGGTTCAGGTCAGTCATCTAGTTATGGTGAACAGAGTTCAGGCTCAGAGCAATCTTCAAGGTACAGTCAATATGGATCTGGATCAGGCCGGTACTCTAGCCATAGGCCACATCGGTCAGGTTCAAGAGAGTCATCTGGTTTTGGTCAACAGGAATCTGGCTCAGGTCAGTCTTCTAGTTTTAGTCAGCATGGATCTGGCTTAGGTCAGTCTTCTAATTATGGACATGGTTCTTCATCAGGACAGACATCAAACTGTGACCAACATGGATCAAACTCAGGTCAGACTTCTAGTTGTGGACAGCATGTGTCTGGATCAAACCAGTCTTCTAGGCACAGGCGATACAGGTCTGGTTCAAGTTCATCTCCTAACGGTGGTGAGTATGGCCAACACAGATCTGGATCAAGCCAATCTTCTAGGCACAGGCGATATAGGAGGTCTAGTTCACAGCAATCTTCCAGCAGTGGTAGATACAGATCTGGCTCAGGTCAGTCTTATACCCACAATCAACATGGATTTGAACCTGGTAAGTCTTCAAAGTTCAGCCAACATGGGTCTAGGTCAAGTCAGTCTTCTGGCTTTGGGCAATATGGATCTGGTTCAGGAAGGTCGTCTAGGTTTGGGCAACATGGTTATGGCTCAGGAGAGTCCTCTAGCTTTAGTCAGCACAGATCTGGCATAGGCCAATCCTATAGCAGTGGGCAACACAGTTCAGCTTCAGGAGAGACACCAAGCTATAGCCAACAGGGGTTCGGCTCAGGTCAGTCTTCTAGCTATGGCCAGCATGGGTCTGGTTCAAATCAGTCTTCTAACTACAGTCAATGTGGGTCTTCCTCAGCACAGTCTTCTGGCTTTGGCCAGCATGGGTCAGGCTTAGATCAGTCTTCCAGCTACAGTCACCATGAGTCTGGTTTAGGTCAGTCTTCTAGCTATGGTGGATACAGGTCTGGCTCGGGTCAGTTGCCTAGCCAGAGCCGACGTGGGTCTGAATCCAGTCAATCTTCAAGGTTTAGCCAACAGGAGTCTGGACCAAATCAGCCTTTTGCCTTTGGGCAACATGAATCTGGCTCAGGTCAGTCTTCTGCCTCTGGTCAACATGGGTCTAGCATAGGTCAATCCTCTAGTTACGAACAACATGGTTCTTCATCATCATGCTGTGGTCAGTATGGATCCAAGTTAGGTCAATCTTCCAACTATGGTCAGCATGGTTCTGGATCAAATCAGTCTTCTAGCTATGGCCAACATATGACTGGATCAAGTCAATCTTCTAGGCATAGGCAACATGGGTCTGGTCAAAGAGAGTCTTCTACTTTTGGTCAACATGAATCCAGCTCAGGTCAGTCTTCTGGCTTTGGTCAACATGGGTCTGGCTCAGGAGAATCTTCTGGCTTTGGTGAGCATGGATCAGGCTTAGGTCATTCTCCAAGCTATGGTCACTACGGGTCTGGTTTAGGTCAGTCTTCTAGCTATGGTGGATACAGGTCTGGCTCAGGTCAGTTGCCTAGCCAGAGCCGACGTGGGTCTGAATCCAGTCAATCTTCAAGGTTTAGCCAACAAGGGTGTGGGTCAAATCAGTCTTCTGCCTTTGAGAAACATGGATTTGGTTCAGGTCAGTCTTCCAGCTTTGGTCAACATGGGTCTGGCTCAGGAGAATCTTCTAGCTTTGGTCAGCATGGATCTGGCTTGGGTCAATCACCTAGTTATGGACAACATGGTTCTTCATCATCATGCTCTGGTCAGCATGGATCCAGTTCAGGTCAGTCTTCCAGTTATGGTCAGCATGGGTCTGAATCAAATCAGTCTTCTAGCTATGGCCAACATATATCTGGATCAGGCCTGTCTTCTAACCAAAGGCAACATGGGTCTTGCTCAAGAGAAGCTTCTGGCTTTAGTCAACATGAGTCAGTTCCAGGAGAGTCATCTGGTTTTAGTCAACATGGTTCTGGCTTTGGTCACTATTCTGGCTATGGACAACATGGCTCAACATCAGGACAGTCATCATGCTGTGGTCAACATGGAGCCAACTCAGCCCAGTCCTCCAGCTATGGTCAATATGGATGTGGTACAAATCAGCCTTCCAACTCTGGCCAATATGGATCTGCCTCAAGTCATTGTTCTAGCCATAGCCAACAGGGGTATGCCTCAAGTATGCCTGAACACTATGAGTCTGGTTCATGTCCTTCATCTTTCTCTGGACAATGTGGTTCTGGATCTGGTCATTGTTCTAACTCTCAACAATATGGATCTGGCTTATGTTACTCATCTAGCTCTGGATCATGTGGTTCTAGACCTAGTCAGTGTTCCAGTTTTGAGCAACATGAATTACAAGGGAGATGTGGAAACCAGTGGAAATCTAGAACCAATGCTATCAATAAATTGTCGTTTTATAATAAGGATCACAGACAAAGTGTCTATCATGACCAGAAAGAACAAGCAGATAGCTGTGAAGAGGGAAGTACAAGCTCAAAATCCCAAAGTTTCAATAGTAGCACTCCACTCTATGAATATGTCCAACAGCAGAGGTGTTAAATATAGAGATGAACAATGAATACAAGTGAATCTAACAAGAACAGCAATTTTAAAAATGAGAAACTGTTACAGAGAAGCAACTCATCATGAAATTTCTATGCTTCTATGTTTTTTTCTTAAACTTGCAATTGTACTCTACTATTTGTTATTTGGCTCCTTCCCCCAAAATATAGGGTGTGTGGGTTAGTTTTTATGTAATATTAAATTGAATATATGACTAGTATGGGGTTAAATTTGGAAAAATAATGCAAAGTATTTTAGGAACTTGGATTTTAGTTAAGGTATCTTTTTGACAGCTCATTATTTAATCAGAGATAATGCCAAAGCTAACCATGTGGTTTTAAAAAATTAGATACTGTAAATATACCATAGTAAAGTTAAAGCTTTCTCTAAGAGCTACATGTACTCAGATGTGGGGCAAATCCTATACAGAATAGAAGCAAAAAGAACAAATCCTAAAAGCAAATATATACCACTGATAGTGTGTTGGCTACACCCCTTTTTTTTGAGCACATCATTTGTTAGGTAATTAACTGGAATTATGAAGAGTTACTTCACATGCTACTCCTAGGCCAAGCAAGAACATAATTTCTCAATAAGCAAGTTGGAGAAGTTCAGGATCAAAGGATCCAAATGTAGGTTTTAACCTGATTTCAACAGAAAGATCTCAGCTCCTACTTTTAAGAACTTGGCTCCATGTTTTTCTGTATTTTATTTCTCTCTAAAATGAAAAAATAAATTAAGTAATTAAAAATAGAAGTTGACTCCAGATTAAAAAAACTTTAGAGGTGCTTAGTATAGAAATATAATAACTCTACGTAGGAGAATATCCATACTCAGATAGGAAGAAAGACCATCACTGTTATATAGTTCCTTTATTTGACTGTAGTGAATTTGTTTCAAGTGTTTGGATTAGAATAACTGCATTGCATTAAAATTGGCAATGAATAAATGGTGATCAAATATACTGTGCTTTGTCTTCTTTCTGATTCATTTCATTTCTCTAACACAAGTGGTCAAACTAGAATTCAATACAAGTAGCACTTTCCCTAGGTCCTAATCTGCACAACCCAGACTGTACAGTTTTAAAACTTTATTTAATAAGATAATTTCATTTGAAAAAGGCCAAAATTTTATGATACTGTTCTTGGCCCTGATATTTTAGATATGACACAGATAGCAAAAGCAAAAAACAAAGAGGTAACACTATAAAAACTAAGTAAGTAAATAAGATTGCATCAAACTGGAATAAAGAAATAAAACTACAACAAGTGAAATAAACCAGATACAGAAAGATATTTACTGCATGACCTCACTTACATATGTAATCTTAGAAAGTCAAACTCACAGAAACAAGAGTAGAAAAATGATTATCATGAGTTAGGGACTGGGGCAAACAGGAAGGTGCTGGCCAAAGAATACAAACTCTCAGTTACATCTGGAAAACTTACAGCACCCTAATTGTAGTGAATAGTGAATGTATTTTATCTTGAAATCTGCTAAAAGAATAATTTTTTTCACTTCTGTATTTTATGAAAAAACAAAAGCAAAATTACACAACAAAATAATAAGAGAATAAGAACAGTTAATATACCATATCATTATCTTCAAAATAGTTAATCAGAGTACAAGGAATAAACCAAAATGATTCTTACAAAAAGAGAAACAAATGTATAATAACACAAAACTTTCTTTGGAATGATCTAAAACAAACAATAGTATAATGAAACAAATTAGCATATATATATTTTTTTGAAACAACAAAACATATAATTTGGGGAAGTATTTGAACTTCTTTCTATTTATCTCTCTTCTATTTTGCTCTTTATTTGTGTATATACATATATATACTTCTTTTCATTTAAGAGAAACCACATGATATTACAGCTTCTGTGTCCAATTTATTTCACTAAGTATTATGTTCTTAAACTTCATACATTTACAGATGAGTGCTTCAAGTTTATCTTTCTTTATAGTAGCATAGCACTTCAGTGTATATAAATACAACAACTATGGAAATCAGTGTAGTGATTCCTCAAAAAAACTAAAAATAGAAATTCCATTTGACCCAGCTGTCCCTTCTAGGTATCTTCCCAAAAGAGTTAAGATCATCATATTATCATATTACAGGGATATATGCATACCCATGTTTATAGCAGTACAATTTATAATAGATCTTGAATACAGCACATATATCTAACAACAGATGAATGAATAAGAATAGATCTTAAATGTTCTCATTATATTGAAAAATGGTTAACTATGAGACACATATTCTAAATTAGCTTAATTATGGTAATCATTTCAAAATGTATACATATCAAAACATTACATTTTAAACCTTAAATAGAGCTCCTCTTCCCTCCATGGACTTGGGGGCTGGTGGACATCGGCTTCACTCCTCTTCCTTTTTCCATGGACCTAGGGGTCAGAGGAAGCTTTGGCCTCACTCTTCCTCCTACCTCCATGGACCTGGGGGTCAGAGTAAATTTTGGTCTCACCACTCCTCCTCCCTCTGTGGATCTAGGGGTCAAAGGAAACTTTAGCCTCACTCCTTCTCCTCCATCCAAGGACCTAGGGGTCAGAGGACATTGGCCTCACCTCTCCTCCTCCCTTCAGGGACCTAGAGGTCAGAGGACATTGGTCTCACCTCCCCTCCTCCCTCCACGGACTTAGGGATCAGCAGACATCAGCCTTACCTCTCCGCCTCCCTCCAGGGACCTAGGGGTTGGAGAACATTGGTCTCACCTCTTCTCTCTCCGTGGACTTAAGGGTTTGCAGGACTGTCAGTCACCCTCCCTCCCACCCAAAAGACCACAGCAGCCCACAGACAACAAGCAACCCTTCTACCACCTGTACAACCTTGGTGGGCTGGTGGGGGCATGGCAACCCTTCACCTACACAGAAGACCTCAGCAGGCTTGTGACAATGTAGTGAGTTTCCCCTTGAAATGGAGGACCTCAGTTGGTAAAGAGAAGCAGCAGAGAACTCTTCCCCAGTTGTAGGACCTTGGCAAGTCTGGCAAGAGTGTGGGTGAGTCCTTCCTCCATATAGAAAACATCAGGTGGTTTGAGGAGAGAGCCAATAAGGCCTCCCCCACTCTGGAGGTAATCAAAAGGGCCTACAATACACCCAGTGATGCAGAAGGGTCCTAGCTGAGGTGCACACTATAGCCAGGTAGATCTGCCAGCCTGAAACAGCCTGAAGCCATAGTAACAATAGAAGCTAAAGGTTGAATTATATCAGTACTCCTAGGCAAGTCAGCCTAGGAAGAATACAGGACTCACTCAACAGGCCCTGCAGGTTGAATTCAGGTGACTGGCCCAACTCCCTTCTTTGTGGTATCCAGCAACAGAACAAACATCAGCCATACAGTAGGACCCTAAGACACATAATGGACAGTTGAGACTAGTGAGATTGAAAAGACTAAAATATTAACCCAAGAAGTGAAAATGACAAAACAAAAAAGTAAAATGAAATCTCAAATGTCTAGTTCATCAGGAATAAGTACAGAAAACATTGAAACAGAGGACATTAGAAGTCATACACCTGAAATTTCTGAAATGATAGCAAGTGGAGAAAAGAAAAATCAATGAGGCTATAGAGGAAATCAGATTAGAAATAATCTCTCGTGTAAAGAAAGAAATGACAACCTTAATAAAGGAGTTGCTCAGCATATCTAGATAAGACATACATAAAAAAGTACCAGAGCATGGCAATATGATGAAAACCTTGAATGAACAATACAGAAAAGAGATAGAATGCATGAAACAAATTTAAACAGATATCCAGAAGATTAAAAAAAAACTCTATTGAAAGCTGGCAAAGCCATTTGAATGAAGCTAAGGATAGAATTTCAGACCTTTGGACAGGATCACAGTTACAAATCATGAAAAGAAAGAACTTTTAAAAATAACAAGACACCATGAAATGACAATTCAACAACTTTAAGATGATGCAGAGAAAAACAATACAAGACTAACAGGCATCAATGAAGATGCAGGAGTCAATGCAGTGACATCAGTAAACTATTCACAGAAGTAATAGCAGAAAATTTCCCAAATATGGAGAAAGAATCTGATATACAGAGAAGTGAGGCACATAGAATGCCAAGCAGTCATAGCCAAAATAAATCTACACCCAGACATACAATAATTAAGATCCCAGAAATTCAGCATAAATACAGAATGCTTAAAGCTGTTAGAAAAAAAGATACAACTCACCTATTAAAGAAAGTCTATTAGAATCATGGCAGACATCTCAGGACAAATCCTCAAGTCAAAACCAGCTTGGAGTGAAGTGTTTCACATCCTTAAAAAAAAAAACTTTCAACCCAGATTGATGTACCCCGCAAAACTTTATTTCAAATTTAATGGAAGTTGGGATTTAGCTCAGGGGCATAATATTCAAATCTACCCTAGGAAGCCAACCCTAGGAACCAACCATAGGAAACCAACCCTGGGAAGACTACTGAAAGACATAGTAAAGAGAGATAGAAATTACCACAATTTCCAAAACAACAACAGGAAGAAACCATCAGACAGGACAAGCAATTAAACAAGGGGAAAAAACAGAAAACCGACAAGAAGAAAATAACATGACAAAGTTGAGCCAGTACATATCAGTTACATCCATCAATGTAAATGGACTCAATTCACCTATTAAAAGAAACAGATTGACAGAAAGGATCAAGAAACAGCACCCAACAATATGCTGTATACAAGAAACACATAAGACTGAAAAGGAAACTCACAGACTAAAACTCCAAGAATGAAAACCAGTATTCCAGGAGACAGGAATCCAGAAGAAAAACAGGGGTAGCTATTCTGTTTGCAGAAAATATAAACTTCAAACCAAAAATGCTCAAAAGAGATAAAGAAGATCACTATATACTTGTTAGGTAAATAATTCAAGAGGAAGCGCTAACAATCATAAATATATATGCATCAAACACAGGCGCACCCAATGCTATAAGACAAAAAATAATGGACATGAAAAACCAATACACAGTAACACAATCATAGTAGGGGACCTTAATACCCCATTGTCACAAAGAGATAGATCAACTAGACAAAAAGTAGGCAAAGAAATAATAGAACTGAATCAAACCTGTAAACAAATGGACTTACTGGACATTTACAGAGGATTCCACTCAACCACATCAGAATACACATTCTTCTCAGCTGCATATAGGGCATTCTCTAAAATAGACCACATATTGGCCATACATCATTCTTTATTTAATTTTATTTTAAAGAGAATAAAACAAAAGAGGACAGAACAAAGCAGATCAGAACAGAACAGTGGAAGCAACACAGCACTTTACAACAAGAAAACCGGATATTAACAGTAGCTACCATAATGTCTCTGTTCTTTGAAATA